>JBBPKN010001132.1:0-19040 GCA_038089275.1 Pulveroboletus cf. rosaemariae | reverse complement strand
CATGCCCACCTCACACTCCATCCCCCTATCCTCACACCTCTGGCATGCCAGTGCCTCCTCTGCCCTCTGCTTCCCCTTGTCATTGCTAGGCCCCACCTGGGCCTGCACTTGCACCATCTGATGGTTTTCAGCTACCTTGCTCTCAGGAAAACAATCACAGTACTTACCTTTTCTTGGGCAGCTGCCTCTGCCACCCACTGGGTTCTCTCAGCCTCCTTGGCTTGTCTTCAGGCAGCCTCCTCCACTGCTTTCTGAACCTTCTCCACCTTCCTCTGCTCCTTCTCTTTTCTCACCTTTGTGCACCTCTTGTGCTTGGCATATTTGGCATCACTCAATGCCTCATTGTTGTCAGTGAGCTTCATGAGCTGCTCATTCATCCATGTTGTGATATTGTCAAAGGCAGCCATGTTGTTGCAATAAAGAAAAAAAGAGTGGCCAGTGAAGTAACTGTTTTTATTCATGAGCAAGCTGACAACTCCACTCTTTCACCCCATTGTCACTAAACAAGGTCACATGCTTGTTACCTTCACACTGCTCCACTTAATCACCCCAATGATGCTAACACATGATCATATGCCCATCACCACACTATCTCAGATCATGTGTCCATACCCTCTGTACTCTGGGTCAACAGCCTTCAAGGGTTCAGCCCTAAGGGGGGAATACCGTTATATCCCATACCTCTGACACAATTCCAACACAATTCTAACCTAGCTTATAACTGGTCCTTGTACCTAGTAAGCCACTCTAGCCCTCTGACTTCCCTCCAGGCAACTCCAGCCTTCCATCACTATTCCATTTCACCCCAGCTATGCATGTACACTTTCTGCTTTTCCATCAGTATATACTTCCCCAGCCCTCTGCTCCCACTCTGCCCTATTCTGTTTTTAGTCCTATCTCTATTCCAGTTAAGTGCTACCTTAGTTTCACTTCACCTTTTCTGAACCACTCCATTATAACTCCATTCCTAGTCCTACTCTCAGTTACTGTTACTATTTCTGCTTCCATTCCTGTTCCTTGTTTCCCCTTGCTTCTTTCTGTTATCTCTCAGTTTCAGTCTGATATGATTGAACATTGTCTTCCCTGATATCTCCATTTATTTCTTAAATATTTAGACATCTGCTTCACTTCTGAGTTTGCACCTGTCTTACTTTGCTATACTCCTAAATAGTTCTGCCTCTCTGAGATATAAGTACTGTAGTCCTGTATCTTGTATCTCAGTATGAATATTGACATAAACACCCCCTTGTTATTGTCCTCACTCTGCCCAAGCCCTTAGGCTCACTCTGACCCTCTGGGTCACTCCAGAGTACCTCTGGGGCCAAGCAATATCCTTGAAGGAATTGTAAGGTCCCACCCCCATGACTAGGCTCAACTCTCCTCATCTTGCCTGTTCCTCTTGTTGAGCATCAAGAACACTTTTTTTTCAACCTCCAACACCATTGTAAATTGGGACACCAGAAAGTGCAAGGGCACACCACATAAGGTAAAGCCAAGTCCTGTCTGATCAATAAAACCCTTCCCAAATCCCTCCAGAAGTCTCCAGGTATCTTTGGAGTTTCTGGAGTACAACCTTTCCTTAGATTTATGCACCACAAAGGTGCTAGAATCTGACCTTTGTCCTCTAGCCATAAGTGTTTTGTTTAATGGGTATAAGTTTTAACAGTATACCCATACTTGATATACATTTTAACAGATATCACCTAAGGCAGAAGCAAAGGCATTAGTGGCAATAGCAAAAGGGCAAGAGAGATCTGGCATTTGAAAAACTGGCTATAAGAGAAAGATGGCCTTGAAAGAGTCAAAGATCTTCTGAGTGGCAGGGGATCAAGACCAGGCTGTAGCTTTCTTGATAAGATTAAGCAGGAGATGAGCAATGGCAGAATAGTTAGGGACAAACTGCCAGTAGAAGTTAGCAAAGCCAAGAAAGAAGCAAACATTCTTAACTTTTGAGGGAACTGGCCATTGGGAAATGCCAGCAAGCTTAACAGAATCCATGGCAAATTCATCAGAACAGACAATCATTCCAAGATATTGTTAAAACTTTCCATTCCACTAAAAAGAGACTGTTAAAACCTATACCAAGATGAGTATACTTTTAACCAGTTCCTCTTTTTTAAATGAAACCCTTGATGCTGGAGAAAGATCAGAACTCTGGGGTGCTCCAGAGAGTTCCAGGAAAATCTAGAAAGGGTTTCAATGGTCAAACGGGACTTAGCTTCATCTTATGGGATATGCCCTTGCACTTCTTCATTGTCCTGATTTACATAAATGTCAGGGTTGGTAATAAGACTGTCTTTATGCTCAACAGGAGGGATAGGCAGGACAAGGAGAGTCAAGCCTAGTCATGGGATTGAGGCTTTATGACTTCTTTGAGGATATCGCATAGCCTCAGTGTTACAGTGTTGATCTCTGAATGACCTGTCCTAACCCTAAATGGTCTGCCTTGAGAGGGTGCATCAGTTTCATTGTCAGATTCAGTTGAAATAAAGTGAAAGATGGTATAGTAGACTCAGGGTAGCAAAGCCTGAGGAGCCATCACAATGTTAGAAAGGGAAATGCCTATATTGTCAAGGCACTAGACAATGTACAAGATAACAAAGTGGTTAAGGCTGGAGAGCTGAAATCAAGGAACTACTCAACTATTTATACTATGTCTAAGTGTGCACAGACCATCTCCAGGGCATAGGGAAATCCTAAATAAGGGAATAGGGCATAGGGCATGCTTACTGAGAATATGACCAATGGGCCATGCAGTATAGATGTGTAGAATGGAGAGGCTATGAAGAATAGAAGCAAGGGTCTAGGGTAAGCAGAGATTAAACCATACCCTCAGCCATGAGGCCAAGGAGATTTCATCTGGATCTCTGCCACAGATCAGATCCATCAATCTAGATCAGATGTCATCTAGATCCAATTGGAAAATACCTTCATCTGAGATGCTAGATTCAACCCTATAAGCTGTGCCCAAACCCAAGGGAAAACTCTGAATAACAACTCAATCATATTCTAGGGTTTATCCTTGTTTGGCAATAAAGTCTCATGGTCACATGCTTGTCATGTGACTCTTTTGCTAGTGAATGTTACATTTGTAACACTTAAAGGTACTCTGGAGTAACCCAGAGGGTCAGAGTGAGCCCAAGGGCTCAAGCAGAGTAAGAACAATGACAAAAGGGTTTTCTGGTGTTTTTGTTGATATTCATACTGAGGTACAAGATACAGAACTACAGTACTTATACCTCAGAGAGGCAGAACTATCTAGAAGTGTAATGAAATAAGACAGGTGCAAACTCAGAAGCAAAGCAAATGTTTAGATATTGGGAATGGTAACAGAGTTATATCAGGACAGTCCAGAGATGATGAAGGGGAACTAGGGTAGTACTTAACTGGAGCAGAGATAGACTGGAAGCAGAATGGAGTGGAGTGGGAGTGGAAGCCTGGGGAAGTGTATAATACTGAGGGATGGGAAGTGTATATGCATAACTGGGGGAGACTGGAATGGTAATGGAGGGACAGAGTTGCCTGGAGGGGAATCAGAGGGCTGGAGTGGCTTACTAGGTGTAAAAACCAATTGTAAGCCAGGTCAGAATGGGGTTGGAATTTGGGTCGGAGGTCCAGGATATGACAGATATTTAACCTGGAAGACAGTGAAGGTATATTTCTCCAGTTTGAGGTAGAGATCAAGTTTCACCATCCTGTTAAAACTTATATCCTTCTTGCTATATTAATGTAACCTGGGCTTAAACTCCAGAGGTTTCCAGAAGGTCTGGAGGTCTCCAGTAAAGGGTCAAGATGGGTTGTGCTGGTTGGAAGGGACTCAGCTTTATCTTATATGGTGCACCCTTGTATTTTGTTATGTTCCAATTTACAAAGGGATTAATCAGGGAGAGAAGAATGTTTTTAACACTTGACATGGGGAAACAAGGCAAAACAAGAAGAGTAAAGCCTAGTCATGAGAGTAAAGCCTTATAATTCCTTCAAGAATATTGCTTAGCCCCAAAGATCCTTCAGAGTACCCTAGAGGGTCAAAAGGTAAGCTGGGTAGCTTAATTAAAATGAGGATGATTGTTAAAATGTATATCAAGTATGGGTATACTGTTAAAACTTATACCCATTGAATGAAACCCTTATGGCTAGAGGGCAAAGGTCAGGTTCTAGTACCTTGGTGATATACAAATCTGAAGGAAGATCATACTTCAGAAACTCTCAAAATGTCCAGAGACTTCCAGAGGAATTTGGAAAGAGTTTCATTGATTGGACAGGACTTGGCTATACCTTATGTAATGTGCCCTTGTGTCACATCCTGTGTCAATGGGTCAACTCCACTATGTTTCCAGTGCAACTCTGGTTGCTTTCACACTTTAAGCTGCATATTTCCTGGTTTCCTTTATCTTCATCTTTTCCTACCTAATGTCAATTATAACTTTACCTACACTAACTCTGTACCATTCTAATACAACTCTGTAGTTCCTCTAATCTCACTTCCTGTTCCTGTTCCTTTCTGCCTCATCTCTTCCTGTCATCATTTAGTTTTCAGTTTGACATTATTTGATGTTGTCTCCTCTGACATCTTCATTTGTATTTAGAATACATTGGCATCTGCTTCACTTATGAGACAACTCCTTTCATATCTCTGTTCTCTTCTTAGATAATCTGCCTTTCTAAGATATAGGTATGGTAGCTCTGTATCTTGTACTTCAGTTTGAATATCAACCATAACATAACATTACAATCCCCTTTGATCCCCTCCTGCTTCACAACTTGATGTTATACCCTACACTAAGTCTCATGACTTACTTTATAACTTGATGTTGTACCTCTCATTGAAAAAGCCCTATGGCCTATTCTGGATCTCCAATAGTCTCCAACCCCTCTGTAAATTGGAACACCTGGTACTAGCATAAGAGCACACCACATAAGGTAAAGCCAAGCCCTGTTCACTCCAGAGTTATCTGGAGTACCCCTGGAGTATGTCACAACTTTATAACACCTTGCACTTTCTGATGTCCTGATTTACAATGGTGTTGGAGGTTGGAAAGAAAGCATTCTTGATACTCAACAAGAAGGACAGGCAAGATAAGAAAAGTTGAGTCTAGTCATGGGGGTGGGACCTTATAATTCCTTTAAGGATATTGCTTGGCCCTGGAGGTGCTCTGGAGTAACCTGGAGGATCAGAGTAAGCCTAAGGGCTTAAACAGAGTGAGAATGACAACAAGGAGATATTTATGTCAATATTCATACTGAGGTACAAGATACAGGACTACAGTACTTATACCTCAAAGAGGCAGAACTATCTAATAGTATAGTGAAGTGAGACAGGTGCAAACTCAGAAGTGAAGCAGATGTCTAAGTATCTAAGAAATGAATGGAGATATCAGGGAAGACAATGTTCAATTATGTTAGACTGAAACTGAGAGATAATAGAAAAAAGTGAGGGAAAACAAGGAATAGGAATGGAAACAGGAATAGTAACAGTAACTGAGAGTGGGACTAGGAACAGAGTTATAATGGAGTGGTTCAGAGAAGGTGAAGTAAAACTAAGGTAGTACTTAACTGGAACAGAAATAGGACTGAAAACAAAATAGGATGGAGCAGAAGCAGAGGGCCAGGGGAGTGTATACTGATGGAAAAGCAGAAAGTGTACACATGTAGCTGGGGTGGAATAGAATAGTGACAGAAGGCCAGAGTTGCCTGGAGAGGAGTCAGAGGGCTAGAGTGACTTACTGGATATGAGAACCAGTTATAAGCCAGGTCAGAATTGGGTCAGAATTGTGTTGGAGGTACATAATATGACAATGATAACAAGACAAGGGTATTTATGTTGATATTTGTACTGAGGTACAAAATACAGGACTATAGTACTTATATCTCAAAGGGTAGAACTATCTAAGAGTATAGCAAAATAAAACAGGTGCAATCTCAGAAGCAAAACAGGTGTCTAAGTATCTAAGAGATGAATGGAGATGTTAGGGAAGAAGATGTCCAATCATATCAGACTGAAACTGAAAGATAATAGGAAGAAGTAAAAGAGAAACAGGAACAGGAACAAAAACAGTAATAGTAACTATGAGTGAGACAAGGTACAGAGTAATAGTGGAGTGCCCTGGAGAAGACAAAGTAAAACTAAGGTAGTACATACTAAGAACAGAGACAGGATGGTTAGGATTAGAGTGGAACAGGAGCAGAGAGCTGGAGAAGCTTGTACTGCTGGCAAGGCAGAAAGTGTACAAGTATAGCTAAAGTGGAATGTGTTATAAATGTTTCAACATACTCTGGGGGTACTCCAGATAACTCTGGAGTGGACAGGGCTTGGCTTCACCTTATGTGGTGTGCCCTTATGCCAGTACTGAGTGCCCTGATTTACAGAGGGGTTGGAAACTATCAGAGATTTGGGATCAGCCATAGGGCTTTTTTCCAACAAGAGGCATGACATCAAGCTGTGGAATAAGTTGAGGGACTTTAGGATAGGGTACAACATCAAGTCATGAGGCAGAAGGGGCCTGAGGGGGATCATAACATTGTATTATGGTTGATATTCAAACTAAAGTACAAAATACCAAACTCCAGTACTTATATCTCAGGGAGACAGATTATCTAAGAAGGGAATGGAAATATGAAAGGAGTTGTCTCTTAAGCAAAGCAGGTGCCAATGCATCCTGGATATGAATGGAGATGTCAGAGGAGACAATGTCAAATAATGTCAAACTGAAACTAAGTGATAACAGGGAGAAGTGTGGCACAAAGAAACAGGAACAGAAAGTAAGGTCGGAGGAACAATGGAGTTGTATCAGAATGGTATGGAGTTAGTATAGGTAGAGTTGTAATCAATCATTAGGTAGGAGAAGACAGAGGTAAAGGGAACTAGAAAACACACAGCTTAAAGCATAGAAGCAACCAGAGTTGCATCAGAGACATAGCAGAGTTGACCCATTGGCATGGGATATGACAGTATTCCCCCTTTAAGGCCTGAACCCCTGAAGGCTGTGAAGCATGTGCTCTTGATGAATAAGTGAGCAGAGTAGGCATCAGAGTTTAGCTGGCCAGAAAACCATAAAAGCAAGTACCACCCCAGAGACTTTCACACTAGTATCTCTCATCATGTCTTCATTCACCAACATTCACACCTGGTCTGATGAGTGCCTGGAGGAGTGCATCGAAGATGAAGAGGAGCTTGGTGATGCAAAGTACACCAAGTGGAAGCAGTGGGGAAAAGTGAGGAGAAAGAAGGAGGCTCAGAAGAAAGCAGAGGAGGCTTGGAAAGCAGTGGCAGTGGTCCAGAAATGGATGAGTATTGGAAATGGGGTCAGGACCTAGCACTCTAACACTGGCTTAGGTGGAGAAATTTTGCCAAGCCCAGAAGGTGGGGTTAAGTAACAGCAATGGCAAGAGGAGAGTGGAAGAGGGATCAGGGTGCCAGAGGTACAACAACCGGGAACTGGGGTGCCAGGTGGGCCCAGGCAAGTCAACATCATGCCTTGCCTGTATAGAGGCAAAGGTAAGGTGCATACACCCTGGCCAGGAGAAGCCAGAGAGAAAGCAGAGATAAAAGGTGGGAGAGGAAGGGGTGCCCAATAGCAGGGCAGACTCAAAGGAGACAGAGGAGGGTCTTTAGCAGATGGCTGAGGGCTGTTGTCTGATGGGGGTGTCAATAAGGGAGGTGGGCTGGAAGGTATAGTAAGAGGCCAAATGCAAGAACTGGCTGCTGGAGTGGCTGGTTGATGCATTGGGAATGGTATGGGTGGAGGAGACTGGAGAAGCTGGAAGTTTGGGGAGTAAGAACAGGAAGGTGGATGAGGTGGCAGTGGAGCTATTGGAACTTTGTACAGAGGTTGGTGAAATTTCTGTGGTAGACAAGGAAATTGAAAAGACAATCTTAGAATAGATAGAGGGTCTTGTGATTAGATTACTAGATCCACTATAGTTGATTAATCATAAGATGGCCCAGGTTTGTCCAGATAACAGAGATGAAACTTCTCAATGATTTCTGAAGCATGCTCTAATTCAGTGGCAAGGAGCCACAAGGTCTCCTTATCAGTATCCTCATAACCTAACCACTTAACCAAATATAGTAATTTGCAGTTCCTTCACCTATAATCTATCTTTGAGTCTAGGATTTTGGAAATCTCAAACTCTGGTTCACTGTTGATCTCAACTGGAGGGAAAGGTGATTACATGTGATCTGGGATCACATTGGGGACAGAGGGTTCAAGTTGAGAAACATGAAAGACTGGATAAATGGACTTCATGTTCTCTGAAAGACAAAGTGTGAAGGACAGTGAGCCCACCTGAGCAATAATGGAATAAGGACCTAAGTTCTTTTTGGCAAGTTTCTTGGAAGACTGCATAGTCCTAAAGTACTTAGCCTTGATGAATACCTGGTCACCTACTTTAAAGTCTGGTGCCAGAGATTGTTAGGCATCTGTGGGTCCTTGATATCTGACTTGGGCAGCAGCTACTTCTTCACAAAGGAAGGCATGGAAAGAGTTGAGGTCTATGGTGTATTCTCAAGCTTGGGTGGAGGTGAGATCGCATTCTGGGTGCACAGAGATGTTCAGATGGTAGCCCTTGTTTGTAAAGAAAGGAAAAACATCTGTGGTAGCATTAGGGGCATTGTTATAAGCAAACTCCATGAGGGGCAGGAGTTCAGACCAGTTGTCCTGCTGATAGTTGCAATAAACATGTAGATACTGCTCCAGGGTTTGGTTCATTCACTTGGTTTGACTATCACCCTCCAGATGATACCTGAAGGTGAAGTGGAGATGGATATTGAGGGCTTGACCCAGAGAACGGAAGAAATAGGAAACAAACTCAGAACCTCAATCAGAGGTAATGTGGGAGGGAACTCCATGTTTGGAAAACACATGGAGTAAGAAGAGTTTAGCAAGCTCTGGGGAGGTTACCTTGTTATCTGTAGGAATGAAGATGCACTGCTTTGATAAATGATCTACCATAACAAGGATGGCAGAGTAACCAGAGGAAGCTGAAAGCTATTCAATGAAATCCATAGAGATGGAATTCCATGGCTTTTCTGGAATAGGGAGCTGCTTGAGGAAACCATAGGGTTTGTGATGGGGTACCTTAGCATGGGCACAAGCTGTACATGAAAAAATATATTCCTTGACAAATGCTCAAATGCCAGGCCAGGTATACTCTTGGCAAATGAGCTCCAGTGTCCAATTCTGACCAAAGTGTCCAGATAAGGGGTGGTTATGCTTGTAGCAGAGGACCTGGAGTCAGAGGTTGGAAGCATCGGGGACATAGATGTGGTTATCCAAATGCAAGAAATCTTCTGGGTCTCTAGACCAACAAGAGTTGGACAGGAGGATACTGGAACAGTGGATAGAGGCAGTAGAGTCAGAAGGGAGTGCCAAGATGATGTCATGATGGAGGGTTTCGATGTTAAAGAGGGATGCAAATTGGAAGACTGGAGATGCTAGGAAGGAAGCCTGGAGGGACACAGCAAGTTGTTCCTGCATGAACATGGGCCAGAAGTTATGTGAATTGATGAGGGCATAGTCACCATTCCCTGCACTGGGATAGATGTCCCATTCTCTAGTTAGAGCATCAGATTTAGTGCCTAAATGGCCAGGGTGAAAACAAATGATCAGATTAAACTGAGAGAGAAACTCTGACCACTGGGCTTGCTGGTGGGTCAGAAGTTTAGACATTGTGAAATATTCCAGGTTCTTATGATCAGTGATGACATTCACTGGAAAATTGGAACCTTCAAGATAATAATGCCAGGTCTTAAATGCAGTGAAAATAGCAAGAAGCTCCTTATCATGGGTATCATAGTTGAGTTCTGGTGCAGTGAGTGTATGGGAATAGAAAGCGACAGGGCAGACCTCATTGTCCGGAGACTGGAGTGAGAGGATTCTAGCTATGGCATAGTTGGAGGTATCAGTTTCAATGATGAGAGAAGCATCAGGGACCCAATGGGTCAAAATAGGAGTGGAAGTAAAAGCATTCTTGAGGTGCTGGAAAGCAGCATGACAAGAAGCATCAAAATCCCAATAAACAGACTTGCAGGTGAGATGAGTCAGGGGAACAATGATGTCAGAGTAGCCCTGAATGAAGTGGTGGTAGAAGTTAGTGAAACCAAGGAAGGACTGGATATTCCTAATCTTGCAAGGCTTGGTTCAATCCAGGATGGATTGAATCTTGTCAGGGGACATTATGAGCCCAGAAGAAGAGAGTAGATACCCAAGATACTCAGTGAAATTGGTATGGAATTTGCATTTCTCAGATTTGGCAAAGAGGCCATGCTTCTGAAGGCAGTGGAGGACTTTATGGACATGCTTGGTATGCGATGTCCAGTCAGTGGAGAAAATTAGGATATTATTCAAGTAAATGATTATCAAAACATCAAAAAGATTGGCAAAGATAGAATTAATGAACTGCTGGAAAGCTGCAGGGGCATTGGTGAGCCCAAATGGCATGACAAGCCACTCGTAGGAGCCATAGTGCATATGGAAAGAGGTTTTCCACTTATCACCCTTAGCAATATGAACTAAATGGTAAGCATGCCTAAGGTCAAGTTTAATATAGATGGTTGTGTGGCTCAGAGTGTCAAGGAGATTAGAAATGCATGGAAGGGGGTAGTGGTCTTTCTTTGTGATCTTGTTGAGGCCTTGGAAATCTACACACAACTGAAGGGATCTGTCCTTTTTCTGGACAAAGAGAACAGGAGCAGCATAAGTAGATGCAAAGGGTCAGATGAAACTGGTAGCAAGATATTCATCTAGGAAAGTCCTGAGTGCTTCAAGCTCAGAGGGTGACAGAGAATAGGTGGTGCTGACAGGTGGTGAGGTGCCTTCTTTCAGCTCAATCTTCAGGTCAAATTTGTGGTGAGGGGCAAGAGTAGATATCTTGCTTTTGCTAAACATATTGGCAAAGTTGTGATATTCCTGAGGAATGCTGGAAAGGTCAGCTGGAGAAGAAGCAATGGAAGCAGAATAGAGATGACTCTCTGGGGGTTGGAGCTGCAGATAGAACAGGACTGAGCTATCAAGGCTACAGGTATGTGCAAATGCTGATGAGCTGAGTAGCTCGATTGACAGAGGTTTAGAGTCATGGGAACATGGTGAATCAGATTTGGAGTCAGCTTGGGTCAGAGAAACCAGAGGCTGTGGAGATGAGCTTGAGGATGTTGGCATGTTTGGTTCAGATAATCAGAACAAGATATGACTTAATATCCAGTCAATCAATGAATTGTAGCAGGCAAGCCAGTTGTGTTCTAGAACAAGAGAACTAGATCCATCCAACAGAGTGACATAGAACATCATTGGAGTAATATCACCAGTGTCAAAACAAACAGAAAAATCAATGGCATTTATAATCATAGAATTGGAAGAGCCATCAAACAGTCAGAGCTGCAATGGAGGAATGGAATAAGTCAGAAGATTGTAAGTACTGACTAACTTGATGTCTACAAAGCAATCTGAAGAACCAGAGTCAATCAGGGTGGAAAACAGAGGAATCTCATGTGACACAAGGGTGATGAGAGGCATAAGTAAAGCATTATCTAACAGAACAGATGCGTTAAGTTTAACCTCCAGTAAAGCACAGGAAGGATTAACACAACCTCCAGCCCATGCAGAGTTTCAAAGGCTGTGGACTATTTTTTTGCCTCTGAGATAGAGACCTCTGGTTTGATTTCCAAAGTGGAGGTTTTGGCACCATGAGCTTTGACCACCTTGGAGGAAGACTTGGGGCAGTCCTTTGCTATATGCCCTGCAATTCCACAGAACAAACAGAGGTGATTCTCCAGTTAATGCTTGCATTCTTCAGTAGTGAGCTTACCATCCTTACCAAGCTTGAATAATAAGTCCTGTTTCTGGGGAACAGATGACTTGGAGGAGCCAGGGTAATTAGCTGACTTGTTCCTTGATTCATTAGGACCAGAGGTTGAAGTAGAGGATACAGTGGGTTTATTGGAGGACTTGGACAGGTGAGATGACTTTTCTTGTTGGCTAAGTTCAGATTTGTGCTCCCAGTAGCAAGCATCAATGGTCTGTGCCAGCTGGTGCAGCTCAATGAGTGTCAGTGGCTTGCCAACACAGGAAAGGTCATCTTTGATGCAGTCTGGCAGACCATTATAGAAATAGTGGTGGAGGGCACCTTCTCCATAACCCTGGACTTGGGATACAATTCTATTAAACTCAACTATGTATTTGTTGATTCATTGACCATCCTTCATAGTCAACTGGTCTAGCTGGTGCTCTGCATCTCCAACCAGGTCATGGGATCTGAAGTTGATCTGAAGTTCCTGAATGAACTCCTTATAATTGTCCATTCACAAGGAGTGGAAGTTAGGGTCTTCAGTAAGAAGGAGGTCAGGCTCAAACCATTCCAATGCCATGCTCTTAAGGTAGGACTGAGCATAAGTGACCTTGGCTCAGTTATTGGCAAAGGCTTTGGGACAATCCTGGAAATTTAATTTGCACTGCACTAGAAAAATGCAAAGCTTCTGGGGATCAGTTCTGTCGAACTGGTCCAGTTCCCATACTTTGGTATGCTGTGATGTTTCAGGGGTATGATGGAAAGAGTGAGCTAATCCATGGATGGTGCTAGCGAGATCAGTGATAGTGTCATGGTGAATGGGAATAGATTCCAGGACTGGAAAAGATTCAGGGGCATCCTCTGGAATATCAGAATATCCATTGGAGGGGTAATCTCTGGATTCATCTGGTACTCCTAGTGGGGCACCACAATTGTCAGGGGTATGGGGAGGTTGAGGAACCCTGGAACCATCAGGGGCTTTATCAACTTGAGCACTAGATGTGGATGAGTGGAAGGGAGCAGGAGCCTATGAGGCTGAGCCTGGTGTGTAGTGAGCAAAGAAGCTCTTAAACTGATCTAGAACAGTGCAGGAGTGAGCTCTGATTACATGAATAGACATAATAGCAGTACCAGCACAAGCAGGAGTTTGAATATACTGTTATAAACATTTTGACATACTCCAGAGTGGACAGGGCTTGGCTTCACCTTATGTGGTGTGCCCTTATGCCAGTACCAAGTGCCCTGATTTACAGAGGGGTTGGAAACTATCAGAGGTTTGGGATCAGCCATAGGGCTTTTTTCCAACAAGAGGCACAATGTTAAGCTGTGAAATAAGTTAAGGGACTTTAGGGTAGGGTACAATGTCAAGTTGTGAGGCAGAAGGGGTCTGAGGGAGATCATAACATCATATTATGGTTGATATTCAAACTAAAGTACAAGATACTGAACTCCAGTACTTATACCTCAGGGAGACAAATTATCTAAGGAGGGAATGGAGATATGAAAGGAGTTGTCTCATAAGTGAAGCAGGTGCCAATGCATCCTGGATATAAATGGAGATGTCAAAGGAAACAATGTCAAATAATGTCAAACTGAAACTAAGTGATGACAGGAAGAAGTGTGGCACAAAGAAACAGGAACAGAAAGTGAGGTTGAAGGAACAACAGAGTTGTATTGGAATGGTACAGAGTTAGTATAGGTAGAGTTGTAATCAATCATTAGGTAGGAGAAGATGGAGGTAAAGGGAACTAGAAAACACACAGCTTAATGTGTAGAAGCAACCAGAGTTGCATTGGAGACATAGCAGAGTTGATCCATTGGCATGGAATGTGACAGAATAAAATAATAATGGAGGGCTGAAGCTGTATGAAGGGAAGTTAGAGGGCTAGATTGACTTACTGGATGTGAGGACCAGTTGTAAGCTGGGTTGAAATTGGGTTAAAGGTATGGGATATGACATATTCAGTGAAGGACACAGGAGATACATTTATGATGGATGTTAGCATCAGGGAATGAGATGAGAAGATCATCCATGTAAATGATGAGCCATCCTTTGATGATCATGTCACAGAAGAAGTCATTCATGAACCTCTGAAACATGGCAGGTGAATTATTCAAACTGAAGAACATTACCATGGATTTATAAAGCCCTTTATGAGTGATAAAGATGGCTTTTCATTGGTGTCCATTATGAATGTGGACATTGTTGTACTCCTATCTGATATTGAACTTGTAAAGAGCTTCATATCATGGAGCTTATCTATGAGGTCAGAGATAAGGGAAAGGAGATAGGCATTGTAAACAGTATGTTCATTCAGGTACCTATTATTACAGTGTTGATCTTTGAATAACCTGTCCTAATCCTAAATGGTTTCTAGCTGTCACATCCTATGCCAACAGTTCAACTCTGCTATGTTTCCAGTGCAACTCTGGTTGCTTTCATGCTTTAAGCTGCATATTTCCTAGTTCCCTTTACCTCCATCTTTTCCTATCTAATGATTGATTACAACTTTACCTATGCTAACTCCATACCATTCTGATACAACTCCATAGTTCCTCTGACCTCACTTTCTGTTCCTGTTCCTTTGTGCCACACTTCTTCCTGTCATCATTTAGTTTCAGTTTGACATTGTTTGATGTTGTCTCCTCTGACATCTCCATTCATATCCAGGATGCATTGGCACCTGCTTCACTTATGAGACAACTCCTTTCATATCTCCATTCCCTTCTTAAATAATCTACCTCCCTGAGGTATAAGTACTGTAGCTCTGTATTTTATACTTTAGTTTGAATATCAACCATAACATGATGTTATGATCCCCTCAGACCCCTTCTGCCTCATGACTTGATGTCATACCCCACCCTAAGTCCCTCAACTTACTCCATGACTTGACATTGTATCTCTTGTTGGAAAAAGCCCTATGATTTATCCTGGACCTCTGATAGTTTCCAACCTCTCCACAAATCAGGGCACTCAGTATCAGCATAAGGGTGCACCACATAAGGTGAAGCCAAGCCCTGTCCACTCTGGAGTTATCTGGAGCACCTCCAGAGTACATCACAACATTTATAACACTAGCCTTAAGAGGGTGCATCAGTTTCATTGTCAGATTCAGATTGAATAGAATGAAGAGCAGTGTGTGAACTTAGGATAGCAACTCCTGAGGAGCTATAGCACAAGTTAGGACCCAAAGACTAGCCTGTATTAATAGGCAGCACTATGAGGATAATGTACAAGAAAAACAAGTGATTAAGGCTGGGAAGCTGAAATCAAGGAACTACCTGCTACTTATACTAATCCTAAGCATGCACAGACCACCCAGTGGTTCCAGCACATGTCCTAATATAGTAATAGGGCATAGGGCAAGGGTAAAGGGTATGATCAAATGGACCATGCAGTAAAGGGGTGTATCAAAGAAGAGGCTATGTAGAATGGAAGTTAGGGTTTAGGGTAAGTGGAGATTAAACCATGCCCTTAGTTATAAGGCCAAGGAGATCCCATCTAGAGATCTGCCATGATCAGATCTGACCCTTATCTAGATCAAGATCCAGATTCATCAGAGATTAGATTAGGAGATGCACCTGTCATCTGAGATGCTAGATCCAATCACATAAGCTGCACCTAAACTTCAGGGAAATACTCTGAATAAACAACTTAATCATATCCTAGGATTTATCCTTGTTTGGAAATAAAGTCTCATGGTCACATGCTTGTCATGTGACTCTTCTGCTAGTGAATGTTACATTTGTAACACCTATAATCCTGACAAGAATAAAGTTTACTGTCCTTTTTCTTTATGAAGAAGAAAGATAAAGCTTGGGGGAAGTTCAAGAGTCAGATCTTTCCAGCACAGAGATTTTCTTTGAGAAAATCTTCCATAGCTTGATATTCCAGAGAAGAGAGAGAATACACCTTACTGATTTTTGGAACAAATATGTCCTTCAGATTGATTTCATGATTATATGAACAAGAAGGTGAAAGGTAATTAAGGATCTTGGGAGTATTGGAGAAGACTGAGGAGAATTGGGAATATTCTGGGGAAAGGGTTGTCTTGAATTTGGCCTTTTTGGCTTTGATAGCCAACTTAGTGAAAGTAGTAAGTCTGGCTACAGTAATTTCAGGGAGATAAGCGGAGCAGTGATCTAAAATCCTGCTGGAGTGGTGATTATAGAGCAAATCATTGATAGATTGCTCAGGAGTTACATAGTCCAGGTAGCAGACTAGAAGTTCATTTTGGGGAATGATGATGTCATCAAGAAAACCATCAAACTGTGGTTTATGGATAAGTTAATAGAGTAGGTGGTTGTATCCAAAGTGATGGAATCTGGAATAATAAGTGTGTTTGCCATCCAGTCAATGGTGGGGTTTGTGGCCTGAAGTCACAGGAGTTCTAGGATAATGTTCTCCTTTCCACATGCTATGATATGACAGGAAATTGGAAGAGTTGAGTTTTCAATGTAAAGAAGAAGATTGCAAGTTCTGGTAATCTTGTTCATCTTATTTTCTGAGTAATCCACATTATTGTTATAATGCACTTTTTCATTTTTTTCCTTCTTTGGCATTTTCTTCTCACTACTGTAACTCTTCACATTGTCACATCACATGTCTATTTCACATCTTCACCTTCTTCACATTGTCACATCTTCACATTTCCACCCTTTCACATTTCACTTCTTCACATGTCACAGATCTAGAGCAATCTAGACTCTACTATCATAACTCATGTTTACCTGCTGTAATTCTAAGGTCCTTGCTCTTCTTTCACTATTGGTTGGCTTACTGTACTTTATTTAGGGCCAGTACCATTTACATGGTCTGTGCACATACTGTAGCAATATAAAAGGAGGTCTGCTCAAGTCTGGATTTTCCCAATCTTGTGCACTTGAACCTTCCAGTTCTACAAGTCCCTTGGCTCTTACTTTTCCTCTTAACTTTTGCCTAGTTCTTGTTACTCTAAGCTCAAAGCAACTACTCAGGATAAGTTCAGCACATACCAAGACTAGGTGTTAGGATTAGGTCAATGCATCAGCAGCTGTGTTTCAATTATGGATGTTAATGGGTTCAGATAGCTTCATGGTGGGGAGTTGATGCTTCTTAATGAAGTCCCAATCAATGCAGTTGATCTGTGCTCCACTGTCAATAAGAGCACAGGTGGCTATAACTTTCTTGGCATGGGAGGCAGGGGATACTTGTATCAGAATATACATAGATTTCTTTGAAATTGATACAAGTACAGGCATACAAGAGAGGAAGAGAGTACCTTGTGTAGGGAAGGTACTTCATTCTAAAACCCTGATCCACTAACTGTCTTCTTTGTTCCTTCTTTCTTCAATTCTACTCTTGCTACCCCATTGTCTGATTTGTCACTACTAATCTCCTTGATCTTCATTATTGGTTCTTTGGCAGAGACCTTCTTGATGTGAGGAGTTTTCTTGGGGGAAGTAGAGGTAATAGTTATAGAGAGGAATGTAGAGCATCTGAAAATGGGATGGCCAGGTTTATGACAGTGAAAACAGAGGTGGTTTTTGATATACTGATTCCATTCCACTTCAGTGAGCTTGTTGGGTCAGACCATGTCAATGTCCAGGACATTGGGGTCTTTCTCAGGTTTAGAAAATGTAATTGAAGATAAGGGGGTCCAAGCAAAGGCTTGAATATTCTTCCATTGTTGTTCAATAAACTGGGCACATTCCATGGTTCCATGAAAGTGGGCAGCCTTGTTGTATCATTTGGTGATGGTTGTGGGGATGATATCCTGGTTGTGGATATATTGGGCAAGGAATAGGGCAAGCCCTGTTTCATAATAACTGATCAGAATGTTCTGATCAGTAATCTTAGCTGCAACTGCATGGTTCTGAAACTCAGAAGTGTACTTGGCTAAGGAGAGGGTCCATTCTCCCTTCTTTCCTTGTTTCATCTGCATATTCACCAACTAGTGGATGGTGGTGTTCACAGTATCTTGTTGCTGAAAGGTGTCAAGGAAATTGAAAGAGAACTTGGAGAATTTTCCCATAGTAACAGTGGTGCCAGAGATACATTTCTTCTGATAGGTGGTGATCCAGGATTGGATGGGTCCCTTTGTTATAAATGAGAGAGCATAAGCAATCTTTTTCTCATCAGAGTTATAGACTGCACTATTGACAAAGAGGTAAAACTGGACAGTGTTCAACCAGGTCTCAGCCTTTGATCTATTGCCATCAAAGTGCTCAGGGGCACCAAGACAAAGTTCAGTAGGCTTAGTGAAGGATGAAAAGCCTGACATGATAAGAGTGGCAGGAGATGGTCTGGGAAGTTGGAAGGCTGGGCATTGACAAACTAAAGTAGAAGAGGGTGATGTCAGGGCTTAGGGAATCTGTAAAGAAAAGAATAGCTCATGTGCTAAGTCATGATCTTTCACTAGTTCTTCCTGTGAGGGGATAAGGATATCCATGAGTGTATCTTCTGGTATAGAAGGGAATTCTGGAGAAGAGGGATTCTCAGGCTCTGAAGTGGACTTGAGGGAATCTGAGGTTGAGGTTCTGGGTTCTTTCCAGAGAGAGTTAAACAGCAAAGATTGCTTGGGAGGAATGGTGGGAAGTAGTCTATAGCAAAGGCAGCCACAAGTAGATACACTACTTCTTTTGTTACACTAGGCCCAGGTAAAAACTAATGTAGACCTTGCTGGTAAAAATAAGGAGAGGCTCTACAAGATATAAGCCTCAAGATAAGTGGATAAGTAACAAATGTAGGGTTGTGCTTCAAGTCAGATACTAGAATAACTGGTCTTGAAATCAAAGACATCTGGGGCTTATAATAGAGTGGATTCTGAGTACTAGATACAAGGATAAGAGATATGTGAGGAATCACAAGGTAGAAGTAGTGTAAGGAGAGTAAATATGAAGTATGCTACTTTATAGTACATGGAAGAGAGTTTAAGCAGAGATAAATATGTAATCAGGCTAACAAATGATGAGTAAGGTATCTGTGTAGAAACAGATGGAAGAAGATGGAATGATTATGAGTCAGCTGATTAAGAGATAGAATACCTGGGCAAAGGGTATAACAAGAAAGCAGTCTAGGCTGGGCTAGAATGTGAGAAGAATGGAAGTCTAAGGTAAAAAGCAAACAAGAAAGCACCAGAGGTGCATAAAGAGCAAAAGCTAAGGTAAAAGAGCAAGAGAAAGCAGGAGAAACAAAGAGAAAAGAGAGAGAAAATGTAATACCTGTCCTGTCTTTTTCCACATCCATTTTCTACTAACTGATCTAGTGTGATTAGTTT
>JBBPKN010001131.1:0-20978 GCA_038089275.1 Pulveroboletus cf. rosaemariae | reverse complement strand
GAAGACAATCTTTCCAAAGGAGATTTGACAATTTTGATAGGCAAACCAGGAAAGACTTTGTGGAGAAAAGAGGCAGGAATAGGAATAGGAAGTGAAATCAGAGAAACTATAGAGTTGTATCAGAATGGTACAGAGTTAACATAGATAAAGTTGTAATCAACATTAGATGGGAAGGAACAAAGGTAAAGGGAACCAGGAAGTACATAGCTTATAGTATGAAAGCAACCAGAGTTACATCAGAGACAGAGTGGAGTTAACTTGTTGGCATAAGATATAATAGGCTAGGCCAACATTACTGGCTCTCCAGGCCCCTTCTATAATGCCTTTTGAGGTTTCAGTGGGTCCTTTACCCCTAGTGGGGGGATAATGTTATATTTTCTTCTTTTTCTTTGCTCTTTTTTACTCTTATGTCTTAGCTTCTGCTCTTTACATATTTTAGATGCTTTCTTGTTTGCATTTTACTATAAACTTTCACTTTTTTTGTGCTCTAGCCTAATCTAGGCCACTTTCTTGTTATATCTGTTATGAAGTGACACTCCAGCACTAGAGACAGTCATGTGACATCATGTGATCATATATAAAACATCTCAAATTTAGCTTAACCCTAGTTTGTGATCTATTTTCTTTAAAAGTATTTATTATTCCTTTACCTTAGCAGTGGTCATGTGACCATAAGTCACCTGACTATAATCTTCCCAGGATCTTTCCTGAAACTGCCCACCAGTCTTATCTCCATAAATCTTACCTAGATCTGATCTGGATTTGAATCTGATCTTAGATATATCTATGGCAGATTTATAGGTTGAATCTTATCTGTGGCAAAGATCCCCATTCTCATGGTGCAAGCACCTCTGACCCTGCATTTTCAATAGTTAGCTTCTTTTCCATTTCACCCACATCCACATAACCTCTTGCCATACTTGTTACAATGCACTTTTTTATTTTTTCCTTCTTTGACATTTTCTTCCCACTACTATAGCTCTTCACATTGTCACATCATGTGACCATTTCACATCTTCACCTTTTTCATATTGTCACACCTTCACATTTTCACCTTTTACCTTTCACTTCTTCACATGTCACAGATCTAGAGCAATCCAGACTCTGCTGTTATAACTCATGTTTACCTGCTGTATTTCTAAGGTCCCCACTCTTCTTTTGCTATTGATTGGCTTACTATACTTTATTTAGGGCCAGCACCATTTACATGATCTGTGCATATATGATAACAATATAAAAGGAGGTCTGCTCAAGTCTGGATTTTCCCAGTCTTGTGTACTTGAACCTTCCAATTCTACAAGTTCCTTGGCTCTTATTTTCTTTACTACTCTTGCCTAGTTATTGTGACTCTAGTTCAAAGTCACTGCTCAGGATTAGTTAGCATACACCAAGGCTAGATATTAGGTTTAGGTCAATACATCAGCAGCTGCATTTCAATACTTTTTATTTCCAATTCATGCTCTCTATTGTTTTATATTTATATCCAGGGTTTAGGGTTTTCTAATTAGGTAGTTCCTGTACTTAGTTAGCTTGGTCTGTGTATTAAGGCCCACAATATATAAAGGGCAAGGTAGATAGAACTGGATTCCCAGTCTTGCTTACTTGAGCTTTGATTTGATATTACATCTGAGAAATTACCCCTTTCACAGATTATCTACTCTATTCCTCTTTGCTTTCACAAGTGTTCCCATAGTCCTCTGTGGCTAGCTTGGCTCATTTGCATTTACTTGGCTAGTTTAGGGCCACTAGCATAAAAGCCCTTATAGTAGAAGAAGTACAGTATTTACCAAGAAGGTCCTTAGATTAGGGTTTAGTAGATCAGCACATCTGCTTGTGCTTCAATATTCTTTGCCAAGGTATTTTAAATCTCAATTAGCTAACTCATAATTGTTTCATTACTTTCCATCCATTTTTACACAGATATTTTACTTATTATACATCAGCATAATTACTTAGTTATCTTTACTTGAACTCTATTTATTGTACTATAAGTAGTGTACTTTATCTCCTTTCTTTTTACATATTTCTACCTTGCAATCCCTTGCATAGCCCTTGTCCTCATATCTAGTACCTGGAATTCACCTTTTTGTTAGTTTCAGCTGTTTCTGGCTTGTTAGTTGTTCTAGTGTGTTAAAATATATACCCAGTATAAATAAACTATTAAAACATATACCAGTTCTCTTTCTAAATGAAATCTTTATTGCTAGAGGACCAAGATCAGGTTCCAGTGCCTTAGTAATATATGAACCTGAGGGAATGTCATACTTCTGGAACTCTGGGGATATTCAGTGACTTCTAAAGGGATTTAGGAAGGGTTTTGTTGATTGAATGGATGGGACTTGGCTTTATCTTATGTGGTATGTCCTTGCACTTTCTAATATCCCAATTTAGATAGATGTCAGAGATTATTCAGAGAGCTGCCTCAATACTCAACAAGAGAGATGGTCAAGATAAGAAGATTCAAGCCTAGTTATGGGGGTAGGACCTTATGATTCCTTCAAGGATATTGCTTGGCCCTGGAAATGCTCTGGAGTAACCCAGAGGGTCAGAGTAAGCCTAAGGGCTTAGGTAAAGTAAGGACAACAACAAGGGGGTATTTATGTCAATATTCATACTGAGGTACAAGATACAGAACTACAGTACATATACCTCAGAGAGGCAGAACTATCTAAAAGTATAGCAAAATAAAACAGGTGCAAACTCAGAAGTGAAGCAGATATCTAAATATCTAAGCAACAAATGGAGATGTCAGGGAAAACAATGTCCAATCATGTTAGACTGAAACTGAGAAATAACAGGAAGAAGTGAGGGGAAACAAGAAACAGGAATGGAAATGAAAATAGTAATAGTAACTAAAAGTGGGACTAGGAATGGAGTTATATTAGAGCAGTCCAGAGAAGGTGAAGTAAAACTAAGATAGTACTTAACTGGAACAGAGATAGGACTAGAAATGGAATAGGGCAGAGTGGGAGCAGAGAGCTGAGAAGTGTATACTGATGGAAGGCAGAAAGTATACCTGCATAGCTAGAATAAAATGGAATGGTGACAGAGAGCCAGAGTTTCCTGGAGGGAAGCCAGAGGTCTAGAGTGGCTTACTAGGTGCAAGGACCAGCTATAAGCCAGATTGAAATTGGGTCAGAATTGGGTTGGAGATATAGAATATGACATAATGTCCAACTATTAGATCTTTCAAGGAAGCCTATGTACTATCCTGTGTTTGTGCCACACTCTTAGTCCCCAAAGCTTACCTTATTGTAGAGCTTCCCCTTCATTCTTTACCAGCAAGGTCTACTCTAGTCTCTACCCAGGCCTAGCATAACACAGACCAAGGGAGCTAACTTAAAGAAACATTATATTAAAAAAAGCAGATATCACAAGTGCTTAAGTCTAAAGACTTGAGACACCTGGAAATTCTATTATATCTATGTTAAACAATCCACAACAACTATAGTAAGATAAACACCAATCTAAAAGTAATCAGAATAAAAGAAGAGGCAAAAAGTGTAAAAACTATAACAACTTTCTTGAAAAGAACCTTTATTCTGGCAAAATTCATTCTTTAAGCTTTCTTCAGGCCTTTTCCTTCTTTTTTGTCAAGAAAAAGGATGGAAAGCTTTGCCTGTGCCAGGACTATAGGTATCTTAATGAACCCACAATAACTCAAAAAATTGGCCCAATATTTAGCATGGTTTCAATATTTATAGAACAACTCCACAACAAGAATGAATAAAGCTAAAGTGTAAGTTAATGACTAATAGTAATTGATCAGGGCTACATGACAATACTTGAATTATACAATTCCAATCAGAATTGATTGAGATATGGATAATTTAAAACAGGAACTCATTAAGTTAATGTCATATTCCATGCCAACAGGTTAACTCTGCTATGTCTCCAGTGCAACTCCAGTTGCCTTCACACTTTAAGCTGTGTAATTCTTAGTTCCCTTTACCTCTGTCTTTTCCTATCTAATGATTAATTATAACTTTACCTATGCTAACTCTGTGCCATTCTGATACAACTCCATAGTTCTTTTAATCTTACTTCCTGTTCCTGTTCCTTTCTGCCTTGCTTCTCTCTGTTGTCATTTAGTTTTCAGTTTGACATTATTCAACATTGTCTCCTCTGACATCTCCATTTGTATCCAGGATGCATTGGCACCTGCTTTACTTATAAGACAACTCCTTTCATATCTCTATTTTCTTCTTAGCTAATCTGTCTCTCTAAGGTATAAGTACTATAGCTCTGTATCTTGTACTTCAGTTTGAATATTGACCATAACACAATGTCATGATTCCCTTAGGCTCCCTTCTGCCTCACGACTTGACATTATACCCTATACTAAGTCTCACAACCTACTCCATGACTTAATGTTATATTTCTTGTTGAAAAAAGCCCTATAGCCTATCTTGGACCTCCAATAGTTTCCAATCCCTCTGTAAATCAGGGCACTCAGTACTAGCATAAGGGTGCATTACATAAGGTGAAGCCAAGCCCTGTCCACTCCAGAGTTATCTGGAGTACCCCCAAAGTATGTTGCAATTTTATAATAGTATATTCAAACTCCTGCTTGTGCTGGTACTGCTATCATGTCTATCTGTGTAACTAGAGCTTGCTCTCATGCTATCCTTGATCAGTTCAAGAGTTTCTCTGCCTTCCATGCCCCAGGCTTGGCCTTATAAACTTCTGCTCCCTCCCACTCTTCTATATCTAGTGCTCCAGTTGATGAAACCCCTAATGATTCCAAGGTTCCCCAACCTCCCCACACCCCTAACAACCATGGTGCCCATCCAGGAGTATCAGATGACCCTAAAGATAACCCCTCCAATGAATATTCTAATATTCTGAAGAATAACTTCAAATTGTTCCCAGACCTGGAACCTATTTCCATTCACCATGATACTATCACCAATCTTACTAGTGCCATTCATGGATTAGCTCACTCTTCCTGTCATACCCCTGAAACATTGCAGCATATCAAAGTACATGAACTGGACCAGTTTAGCAGAACTGATCTCTAAAAGCTCCATGTTTTTCTGGTGCAATGTGAATTAAACTTCCAGAATTATCTCAAAGCCTTTGCCAATGACTAAGCCAAGGTCACTTATGCTTAGTTCTACCTTAAGGGCATGGCATTGAAATGGTTTAAGCCTGATCTCCTTCTTACTAAAGACCCTGACCTCCATCTTTTGTGAATGGATGATTACAAGGAGTTCATTCAGGAACTTCAGACCAACTTTGGATCCTATAACCCAGTTGGAGATGCAGAGCACCAGTTAAACCAGTTAACTATGAAGAATGGTCAACAAATCAACAAATATGTAGTTGAGTTTAACAGAATTGCATCTCAAGTCCAGGGTTATAGAGAAGGTGCCAGTCATATTCCAGACCTCCAACCCAATTCCAACCCAATTCTAACCCAATTCCAACCCCATTCCAACCCAGCTTACAATTGGTCTTTGTACCTAGTAAGCCACTCTAGCCCTCTGACTTTTCTCCAGGCAACTCCAGCCCTCTGTCACCATTCCAGTCTTCTCCAGCTATGCATGTACACTTTCCACCCCTCAGCATTATATGCTTCCCTGGGCTTCTGCTCCCACTCTGCCCCATTCCATTTTTAGTCTATCTCTGCTCCAGTTAAGTACTACCTTAGTTCCCCTTCATCATCTCTGAACTGTCCTGGTACAACTCCATTACCATTCCTGGTCTTAGTTACCATTACCATCATTGTTACTATTCCTATTCTGTTCCTGTTTCTTGCTTCCCCCTGTTTCATCCTATCACCCTTCAGTTTCAGTCTGACATGATTGAACATTGTCTTCCCTGACATCTCCATTTATTTCTTAAATATTTAGACATCTGCTTCACTTCTGAGTTTGCACCTGTCTTACTTTGTTACACTTCTAGATAGTTCTGCCTCTCTGAGGTATAAGTACTGTAGTTTTGTATCTTGTACCTTAGTACAAACATTGACAAAAATACCCCCTTGTCTTCATCCTCACTCTGCTCAAGCCCTTGGGCTCACTCTGACCCTCTGGGTTACTCTGGAGTACCTCTGAGGCCAAGCAATATCCTTGAAGGAGTCACAAGGTCCCACCCCCATGACTAGGCTTGACTCTCCTTGTCCTGCCTGCCCCTCCTGTTGAGCATAGAGACAGTCTTCTTATCCACTTCTGATATCTATGTAAATTGGAACATCAGAAAGTGCAAGGGCACACCACATAAGATGAAGCTGAGTTCCATTTGATTATTAAAACCCTTCCTAGATCCCTCTGGAGTTATAACCTTTCTTCAGTGTCAAGGGTTTTATTCAAAAAGGAACTAGTTAAAAGTATACCCATACTGGTATAGATTTCAATAGTCTCTTTCAATTGGGATAAGTTTTAACAGTGCTCTTCACCACTACTTCTATAATGGTCTCCCAGACCACATCAAAGATGACCTTTCCCATGTTGGCAAGCCCCCAACCCTTATTGAGCTGTGCCAGCTTGCTCAGACCATTGACACTCATTACTGGGAGCATAAATTCAAAATCAGCCAACAAAAAAAGTTGTCTCATCTGTTCAAATCATCTGATAAACCCTCCATACCCTTCACTTTGAGCTCTGGCCCTAATGAATTAAAGAACAAGTCAGCTAGTTCCTCTGGCTTCTCCAAGTCATCTGTTCCCCAGAAGCAGGACTTATTATCCAAGCTTGGTAAAAATGGTAAGCTCACTGCCAAAAAATGCAAGCATTAACCAAAGAATCACCTCTGTTTGTTCTGTGGTATTACTGGGCATATATCAAAGGACTGCCCAAAGTCTTCCTTCAAGGCAGCCAAAGCTCACACTGTCAAAACCTCTGCTCCAGAAATCAAACTGGAGGTCTTTGTCTCAAAGATGAAAAAATAGTCTGCAGCCTCCATGACTCTGCACAGGCTGGAGGTTGCATTGATCCTTCCCATGCTTTACTGGAGGTTAAACTAAATGCATCCATTTTTTAGATAATGCTTCATTTATGCCTCTTGTTACCCTTGTTTCACACAAAATTCCTCTGTTTTCCACCCTAATTGACTCTGGTTCCTCAGATTGCTTTGTAGACACCAAGTTAGTCAGTACCTACAATCTTCTAACTTATTCTGTTCCTCCATTGAAGCTCTGACTTTTTGATGGCTCTTCCAATTCTATGATTACAAATGCCATTGATCTTTCTGTTTGTTTTGAAACTGGTAATATCACTCTAATAACATTTTATGTCACACCATTGGATGGATCTAGTTCTCTTGTTCTAGGACACAACTGGCTTGCCCACTACAATCCATTGATTGACTGGGTATCAAGTTGAATCTTGTTCCAATCATCTAAACCAAACATGCCAACATCTTCAAGCTTATCTTCATAGCTTCTGGTTTTTCCAATCCAAGCTGACTCTGAATCCAATTCACTATATTTCCCTGACCCCAACCCTTTGTCAATTGAGTTACTCAGCTTATCAGCATTCACATGTGCCTGTAGTCTTGATGGCTTAGTCCCATTCTGTCTGCAACTCCAACCTCCAAAGAGTTATCTCCATTCTGCTTCCATTGCCTTTCCTCCAGCTGACCTTTCCAGCATTCCTCAGGAATACCATGACTTTACTGATGTGTTTAGCAAAAGCAAGGCATTTACTCTTGCCCTCTACTGCAAGTTTGATCCAAAGATTAATTTGAAAGAAGGTACCTCTTTACCTATCAGTATTACCTATTTTCTGTTACCCTCTGAGCTTGAAGCACTCAGGACCTTTCTAGACAAACATCTCACTACTGGCTTCATTCAACCCTTTACATCCACTCACACTGCCCCTGTTCTCTTTATCTGGAAGAAGAATAAATCTCTCTGGTTGTATGTAGATTGAAATACCTTCTTGATGTTAAATGACTTTGAGAGGCCTGAGGGTGCTCTTATCTTATCTGATCTGATCTGAGTGTAGCTTTGAACATAGAGCCACAGAACTAGGCAAAAGAAAATGGAGGCAAGAGTCAGGGACTTGTAAAAGCAAAAGCTTAAGTATGCAAAACTGGAAAAATCCCAGCTTGCATCTTGACCCTTATATATTGTACAGAAGTGCACACAGACCAAGTACACTAGACTGGCCCTAAAGTATAGTACAGTAATCTGACCAATAGCAATAAAGTAGCAAGAATCCTAGTAGTAACATGTGTTAAACATGAGGCATGACCTCATGGCCTAGACCTGTCTAGACCTGTGAAATATGAAGATGTGAAATAGTGAAGAAGTGAAGAGGTGAAGAAATCATGTGATGTGACTTTGTGAAGAGTAAACATAGTATCAGAAATGCAAAAAATGTAATAAAATTATAACATAGATTTCTGAGGACTCAACAAAATCATGATGAAAGACTACTACCTCCTTTCATGTATCTCAGATCTCCTTGATGCTCCAAGCCATGCAACCATCTATATCAAGCTTGACCTTAGACATGCTTATTATTTAGTTCATATTACTGAGGATAATAAGTGGAAAACCTCCTTCCATATGCACTATGGCTTGTATGAGTGGCTTATCATGTCATTTGAGCTCACCAATGCCCCTGCAGCTTCCAGTGGTTCATTAATTCTATCTTTGCCAATCTTCTTGATGTTTTGGTGATCATTTATTTGAATGATATCCTAATTTTCTCCACTGACTGGACATCTCATATCAAGCATGTCCAAAAAGTCCTTCACCACCTCTGAAAACATGGTCTCTTTACCAAACCTGAGAAATGTGAATTCCATACTGATTTCACTGAGTATCTTGGGTACCAGCTCTCTCCTTTAGGGCTTACTATGTCCTCTGAAAAGGTTCAATCCATTCTGGATTGGCCTGAGCCTCACAAAGTTCAAGATATTCAGTCTTTCCTCAGTTTCACTGATTTCTACCACTGTTTTATCTGGAGCTACTCTAACATCATCATTTTCCTGACTTGCCTCACCCACAAGTCTGCTTATTGGGATTTTGATGCTTCTTGTTGTGCTGCTTTCCAGTGCCTCAAGAATACTTTTACTTCTAACTCTATTCTAACCCATTGAATCCTCAATGCTCCTCTTATTGTTGAGACTAATGCCTCAGACTATGTAATTGCTGGAATTCTCTTACTCTGGTGCCCAGATAATGAGGTCTGCCCTGTTGCTTTCTATTCATGTATGCTCACTGCACCAGAACTCAACTATAATACCCATAATAAGAAGCTCCTCACTATTTTCACTGCATTCAAGACCTGGCATCATTACCTTGAAGATTTCAGTTCTCCAGTGAATGTTATCACTGATTATAAGAACCTGAAATACTTTACTATATCTAAACTTCTAACCTGCTGGCAAGCCTGGTGGTTGGAGTTTCTCTCTCAGTTTAATCTAATTATTCATTTTCACCCTGCTCATTTAAATGCTAAATCTGACACTTTAACTAGATGATGGAATATCTATCCCAGAGAGGGAAATAGTGACTATGTCCTTATTAATCCATATAACTTCCAGCCCATGTTCATGCAGGAGCAACTTGCTGCATCCCTCCAGGCTTCCTCTCTAGCATCTCTGGTCTTCCAGTTCACATTCCTCTTCAACATCGAAATCCTCCATCATGACATCCTCTTAGCACTCCCTTCTGATTCCATTGCCTCTACCCACTTGTCTGGCATCCTCTTATCTGACTTTCATTGATCTAGAGATCTAGAAGACTTCTTACATCTGGACAACTGCATCTATGTCCCTGATGCCTCCAACCTCTGCCTCTGGGTTCTCCACTACAAGCATGACCACCCCTTATCTGAACACTTTGGTCAGAATCAGACACTGGAGCTTATTCACCAAGAATATACCTGGCCTGGTATTCAAGCATTTGTCAAAGAGTATGTTTCTTTATGTACAGCTTGCACCCATGCCAAGGTACCCCATCACAAACCCTACAGTTTCCTCAAGCAGCTTCCCATCCCAGAAAAGCCATGGAATTCCATCTCTATGAATTTCATCAAATAGCCTCTGACTTCCTCTGGTCACTCTGCCATCCTTATCATTGTAAATTATCTATCAAAGCAGTGCATTTTCATCCCTATAGATGACAAGGTGACCTCCCCAAAGCTTGCTAAACTTTTTTTACTCCATGTTTTCTCCAAACATGGAGTTCCCTCCCATATTACCTCTGATTGAGATTTCAAGTTTGTTTTCCATTTCTTCCATTCCCTGGATCAAGCCCTCAATATTCACCTCCACTTCACCTTCAGATATTATCTAGAGGATAACAGTTAAACTGAGCAAATAAACCAAACCCTGGAGCAGTATCTAAATGTTTATTGCAACTATTAGCAGGACAACTGGTCCAAACTTCTGCACCTTGCAGAGTTTGCTTATAACAATGCCCCTAATGCTACCACAGATGTTTCTCCTTTCTTCACTAACAAGGGCTACCATCTGAACATCTCTGTGCATCCAAAATGCAACTTTGTTAAAACATATCCCAGCCAGAGGAGACTGTTAAAACCTATACCAGTACAAGCATACTTTTAAAACCAGTTTCTTTCTGAATGAAACCCTTGATGCTAAAGGAGGGTTGTAACTCCAGAGGAATCCAGGAAGGGTTTCAATGATCAAATGGGACTTAGTTTCACCTTATGTGGTGCATCCTTGCACTTTCCAGTGTTTCAATTTACATAGATGTTGAAGGTAGGTAAGAAGACTGTCTCTATACTCAACAGAAGGGACAGGCAGGATGAGGAGAGTCAAGCCTAGTCATGGGGGTGGGATCTTGTGACTCCTTCAAGTATATCACTTGGCCTCAGAGTTACTCTGGAGTAACCCAGAGGATCAGAGTGAGCCCAAGGGCTTGAGCAAAGTAAGAACAAAGACAAGAGGGTGTTTTTGTCAATATTCATACTAAGGTACAAGATACAAAGCTACAGTACTTATATCTCAGAGAAGCAGAACTATCTAAGAGTGTAACAAAGTGAGATAGGTGTAACTCAGAAGTGAAGCAGATGTCTAAATATCTAAGAAACAAATGGAGATGTCAGGGAAGACAATGTCCAATCATGTCAGACTGAAACTGAAGGGTAATAGGATGAAACAGGGGGAATCAAGGAACAGAAATGAAACAGGAATAGTAATAATGATGGTAACAGTAACTAAGAACAGGAACAGTAATGGAGTTATACCAGAATGGTCCAGAGACAATAAAGTAAAACTAGGGTAGTACTTAACTGGAGCAGAGATAAACTAGAAATGGAATGAGATGGAGTATAAGTGAAAGCCTGGAGAAGTGTATAATGCTGAGGGGCAGGAAGTGTACATGTGTAGCTGGGCAAACTGGAATGGTAATGAAGGGACAGAGTTGCCTGGAGGGGAGTCAGAGAGCTAAAGTAGCTTACTAGGTACTAAGATCAATCATAAGTCAGGTTGGGATGGGGTCAGAATTGGATTGAAGGTCTGGAATATAACAGATTTCACCTCTACCTGAGCTTGAGAATACATCATTGACCTCAACTCTCTTCACACCTTCCTTTATAAAGAAATAGCTACCACCCAAGTCAGACATCAAGAATTCATAGATGCCCAATGATTTCTGGCACCAGATTTTAAAGTATGTGACCAGGTATTTGTCAAGGCTAAGTACTTCAGGACTACTTAGCCATCCAAGAAACTTGCCAAAAAGAACTTAGGTCCTTATTTCATTATTGCTCAGGCAGGCTCACTGTTCTTTACACTCCATCTTCTAAAGAACATGAAGTCCATTTATCTGGTCTTCCATGTCTCTCAACTCAAACCCTCTGTCCCCAATGTGATCCCTGATCACATGCAATCACCTCTACCCCCAGTCAAGATTGACAGTAAACTGGAATTTGAGATCTCTGAAATTCTAGACTTAAAGATAGATTATAGGCAAAGAAACTGCAAATTACTATATTTGGTTAAGTGATTAGGTTATGAGAATACTAATGAGGAAACCTCATGGCTCCTTGCCACTGAATTAGGTCATGCTTCAGAGATTGTTGTGGAGTTTCATCTCTGTTATTCAGATAAACCTGGGCCATTATAATAGGTCAACTGAGTAGTGAATCTCACAATAAGTTACACAATCTCCTTGACCCCATTGTCTACCACAGAAATTCTGCCAACCTCTGCACAAACTTCCAACAGCTTTGCTGCCACCTTGTCAATCTTCCTATCCTCACTTCCCAAACTTCCAGCTTCTCTGGTTTCCTTTACCCATGCCTTTCTCAATGCATTAACCAGCTACCCCAGCAGCCAGTTCTTGTGCTTTGCCTTCTACCATACCTTCCTGCCCACCTCCCTTATTAATGCCTTAATCAGGCAACAGCCCTCAGTTATCTGCCAAAAATCCTTCTCTATCTCCTTCAAGTTTGCCCTGCTATTGGGCATTCCTTCCTCTTCCACCTTCCATCTTTACTTCCTCTCCAGCTTTTCCTGGCTGGGGCAGTCACACCTCACCCTTGCCTCTATACAGGCAAGGCACAATGTTGACTTGCCCAGATCCACCTCACACTCTAGCCCCCAGTTATCATATCTTTAGCACCCTGGTCCCTCTTCTGCTCTCCTCTTGCCATTGCCACCATTTAACCCTACCTGGGCTTGATGAAGCTCCTTCACCTAAGCCAGGTTTGAGTGCTAGGCCCTGACTGCCTTCCCAGTACTCACCTGTTTCTAAACCACCTTCACTGACTTCCATACCTCCTTTACTTTCTTCTGAGCCTCCTCCTTCCTTACTTTTCCTCACTACTTCCACTCAGCATACTTCATGTCACCAAGCTCCTCTTTATCTTTGATGCACTCCTTAAGGCACTCATCAGATCAGATATAAATGTCAGCAAACAAAAACATAATAAAAGTAACTTGTATGGAAGTTTCTGGGGTGGTATTTACTTTTATGGGTTTCTGGCCAGCCAAACCCCAATGCCCACTCCACTTACTTATTAATTAAGAGCATATGCTTAACAGCCTTCAGGGATTCAGGCCTTAAGAGAGAAATACTGTCATATCCCATGCCAATGGATTAACTTTACTATGTCTTTGGTACAACTCTAATTGCCTTCACACTTTAAGCTGTGTAATTCTTAGTTCCCTTTACCTCCATTTTTTCCTATCTAATGATTGATTATAACTTTACCTATGCTAACTCCATGCCATTTTGATACAACTCCATAGTATTATAGTTCATTTTTTTAATTTTTGATCATGTGACCTTATCTTATCTTCACCATGTGGTTATCTAATCTTTTATCTTATCAGTGCATGTGATGGGTCACATGACAGGTCTAGGCCCAGGGTATAGGATTAGCCTCATATCTTGCACATGTTATTTATTTCCACTCTTCTTTGCTTTTCTTTCATTTTAGAAGCCTTGCATCTTTTCAGCCATTGGCTATTCTCACAAGTGCTTCTTTTCCATTTGATGGTGCCTCAGGGTCTGTGGGAATATTCCCATCAGGGTCTTGGTCCATGCATCTTTCTAAACTGTATAAATACTATAGTTTTAGCATGTCTCAAGCTCCAGTCTTGAGCACTTGTATCTTTACTGCATAGTGGTCTCACTAGGGCTTCTATATCATTTTTACTCTTGCTTTTCTCTCATATTGAAACTGACATTATAAGCCCTTAATTAGAGTTAGAAAGCACATTGTACAAGTCTGATATTGCAAATCATAACATGTAGTTTCTTTAATTTTACTTTCTATTTCTGTTTCTTTCTGCATTGCTTCTTTCTGTTATCATTTAGTTTTCAGTTTGACATTATTCAACATTGTCTCCTCTGACATCTCCATTTGTATCCAGAATACATTGGCATCTGCTTCACTTATAAGACAACTCCTTTCATATTTTCATTTTCTTCTTAGCTAATCTATATTACATTTCCTCTTTTCTTTCTCCTTTTCCTTTCTTCTTTTGTCCTAGCTTCTGCTTTTCTTGCACCCTAGGTGCTCTCTTGTTCACTTGTCACTATAAATTCTGTTCTTCTCACACTCTAGCCTAGCCTAGACCACTCTCTTGTTATGCCCTTTGCCTGGGCCTTCTATCTCTTAATCAGCTGACTTATAATCATTTCATCTCTTTCCATCCATTTCCACATGGATACCTTACTCATCATTCATCAGCATGATTACTCATGTCATCTCTGCTTCAACTCTATTAGTTGTACTATAAAGTAGTGTACTTCCTGCCTTCTCATTCCTTATGCTACTTCTATCTTGCAATCACCTCACAGTCCTTACATCTCCACTACTCCTTGTACCTACATACTTGGAATCCACTGTTTGTGTCCTGGCACTAAACCAGAGGATTATCAGCATCTGATCTCAGCATACCCCTGGAAGTGTAGCTGGTACTACTAAGGCACAACACTTAGTTTGTTGCCTTCCACTTGTCTTGAAGCTTACCTTTGGTTCGCTTCATCCTCTTCACCCACAGCAAGATCTATGCCTATCCCTATCTGGGCCTCACATAACAATCTGCCTCTCTGAGATATAAGTACTGTAGCTCTGTATTTTGTACTTCAGTTTGAATATCAACCATAACATGATGTTATGATCCCCTTAGACCCCCTCCTGCCTCATAACTTGACATCATATCCTATACTAAGTCTCATGACCTACTTTATGACTTGACATTGTACCTCTTGTTAGAAAAAGCCCTATGGCCTATCCCAGACCTCTGATAGTTTCTAACTCCTCTGTAAATTGGGGCACCTGGTACTAGCATAAGGGCACACCACATAAGATGAAACCAAGCCCCATCCACTCTGGAGTATGTTGCAATTTTATAACAGTCAATTATTTTACTATATAACAGAAATGCATAAATAGCCTAATGGAAATGCACACAGCCTATTAGGCAGTGTTTAATAGCCATAGGGTAGTGCATTCAGTGCTATATAATCACATCCAATGCTTTCACAATTCTATAATTCACTATACATTCTATTTTTCCTACTTAAAAGAATTTTTTTTTTGGCTTTTCATGGCTATTTCACTTGCTCTATTGTCCATCAAACTGGTTTTGGCAAGTCTACTGTCATCAGAACTCTTCATAATATCCTTTTCAATTACCAAATGCCCTCTTCTAATCATCTCTTCAAGCTTTTTTTTACAGATCAATATTCTATTTGCTTACAAATCAGAACTGGCAGGGCTATCAATGCTATCTAGGCTACCAACAATATCAACACCATCATTTCTTATCCAGTCATCTCTTAAACTGTCAGAAATGTTCTCAATAAACATTTATTCATGGCTGTGATAATAAAGAAAAAGCCTTTGCTTAGTGCAAGACATAGGCAGAGAAGATTGACCTTTGCTCTAAAGTACAGAGAGTGGACTGTGAAGGATTGAAAAAGAGTAGTTTGGTCAGATAAGACTAAAATCAACAGGTTTGGATCAAATAAAAGGCAGTGGATCTGGAAAAAAAAGAAAGAGAGATTAATTTAGAGAAAGGTGCAAGAAATAGTCAAGCATAAAGGTGAAAATATCATAATATGAAGATATATGGAATGAAATAAAGTAGGACATCTTACACATATTGAGGAAAGAATGGATACTGATCAGTATGTGTCTATTTTAGAGAACCACATGCTGCCTAGTTTGGAGAAAAGTGGAATTTTTAAAGAGAAGATAACTTTTTAGCAGAACAATAATCCAAAACATACTTTAAAAAAGGCCCAGAAATGGATAAAAGACAACAACATCTCTTTTCTGGACTGGCATACACAGTTTCCAGATATCAGACCTATTGAATATTAATGGGTTCATCTCAAGAAGAAGCTGGCCAGGTATGAAAAAATATTAAGAGAAGTCTGGAAGCTATAAAAGAGAGTAAAGAAAGTATGAAATAATATTCCATTAAAGGTATGTCAGAATTTGATTGAGAGTATGCTTAAAAGGTTGAAAGCAGTGATCAAGGCCAAGGGAGGCCATACAAAGTACTAAAATACACAGTTTATGCATTTCTGTTATATAGCAAAATAATTAACCCAATAAGTCCCTGTTTTAAATTATCCATATCTCAATCAATTTTGATCAGAATTGTATAATTCAGGTATTGTCATGTAGCCCTGATCAATTACTATTAGTTATCAACTTGCACTTTAGCTTTATTTGTTCTTGTTGTGGAGTTATTCTATAAACATTGAAAAAGTGTTGAATATTAGGTTTAATTTTTAAGTTACTGTATACAGGAACTTATTCACAATCTTCTAATTTAATCCTTCAAATTAGAGGCAAAATCTCTTGAATTTGAGCTAAAAGGTCAATACCATTAATGATTTCAACAGATATTAACAGATTATAGCACATTATTCCTCTTAATTCCTGCCAATTACTTGACCAACATTCAAATACATGTGTACCTATCTCCCTTAATTTTTTCAAGCCTACAGGATATGTGGAATGTAGTGTTCTGAACATTTGCATTGCATATGCAGTTTGCACTAGGGGTAACATGATAGTAATGCACAAAAGCAGCAAGAATGAGCAGCACGTGAGGAGCAACGTGCCCATAATGCTGCTGCTAAGCAGATGGAACGGATGGCAGAATGGGAGCAAATATGTACTGAATGAGAGGTGAGAAGACAACAGGCTGACAAGGAGAAGGCACTGCGGAACATTCAAGAGGCAGCAGAGAAAGCAGAGAGAAGGAGGGTGGATAAGGAGAAGAAGGCGAGACAGTAGCTTGCAAGTGAAAGAGCACCACCGAGCTGAAAGAGAAGGTGGCAGACATGAAGCGACAGCAGAGAGAACAAGCTTGATGAACCAACTGTTGGTACTGTTGGTGGTGATACTGAGAACCTTGACAGGGCAAGGCTACGAGTAAGACTGATGCTCAAATTGCCAGCCGCTACAGACAGACAGCGAGGGGACAATATGCTTGTTGCAGGCAACAGCAATTCCCGATATGCGACTTCAGCCTAATTCGTTTCCCTGGTACGGCTCCCATTGGGGTACATCCATTAAAAAATACATAGCTCATAGACAGTCACTGTTAAAAATATAAAAACACCACTATTAGATAGAAAACTATTTTTCCCTTAAGGAATCAAAATAAATTTTTGCCCTTTGAGTAGCAGGGCGTTGTGCTATTGAGCCAACAAGTTTAAGTGATTCGTTACTGGGTCATGCACAGTAGTAAACAGTAGTAAATAATAGCAAACAATCATCGAGAATGCTTATTCTCTCCACCTGCGTCCTGACAACATTCCCTTATTACGAGGCTTCGAGCTCGATGGGCGAGTGGTTTTCTCAGCTTTCATCTACGAAATTGTATTGACTTTCCTGCTCACTTTTAGCAAAAGTCTCATTCTGGATTCTTGTTGGGAACGAGCCGGTGTGCATTGAAACCGAGTCCGATTACTCACTCGCCACTTTTTTCCGAGGTCTTCGTGTCGACCCCGATGCGGCCCCACATATACCTGCTCAGCTTTCATACAGTGGTTGCCACTTCTACCAGTTGAAAGAACCAGTACTTCTCACGAAAGATGTAGACAAGCATAAGCAAGCCTGCTTAGACAGGGACAACATGGTACTTGTCACCCCCACAACAAGGGTACGTGAACTGGCGGAAGAACTCAAGCACGATCATTTCTACATAGTGATCGAGTTTCCTGGCCGTAAGCATCACCGACTAACTCTAGACTTTGAGTGATTTAGCGTTTGCCCCTTCAGTGTTCATTCCAATTCGGATGCTAGAACAGCATCACTCTGAGCTCTCCAAGTGTCTACGGGTAACGGTTTACAGCCTGCATAAATGGAGTCTACTTGACGTAGAGCAAAATTTGCTTGGTGGTGGACTCACGAAAAATGAGCATGAACTGCCTCCCAGGTTTCAAGCGATTCGAGAAGCTTTGGCGAAGAAACGCTTGTACCAGGCATGCTTCCTTTATGCTGTAGTGCTCTCCAGATGCTGATGTGGAATCACTCCAGAGGACTGATGTACAGCAATTAGATTTCAATTATATGTCTCGCTACCATGAGGAGCTCAGCCATATCTTCGAACATTGTGGAGCTGAGGACCACACTGTGACCGATCCAATCGAATATGTAGCGTTCTATAACGTTTTGCGCTGCTTTGACGAATATATCGAGAAGGTAGCAGGCAGGGAGAGCTCGGCTCTCAAGGCCACTAATTTCATGTTTCACTTTATGCAGCCCCCGTTCTTTTTCATGAGGTCTACCAATTTCGTGTTCCATCAGTAGGTCCTGATTCCCGTTCTTGCTTCCGGATTACTAACAGTCCTACAGGGAGAAATCGTGGGATTTTCCAATATTTGTGAACACCACATCGGCACCGAATAATGTGTACAGATTCACTCCTAGGAGTGACTGTATGGTCATTTCCCCTTCTCACAAAATTCCGTTTATTATATCCGAAGTCGTGTCAGAAAAGCAAGAATCTGATCGTTTCCGGATGCTTCTTCAGGCTATCGCTATTGCCCGTACTGGATATTATCTCCTGGCATCTAGCTCCAGGCGAACCTTTTTTGTAGTGGCCATCTATGTCAACACTGAGATGGTCGCATCGCTGTATATAGTGATGCAAACTAGTAGGGGAAACATGGAAGGTACAGACAACTCCAATGGAAATCGCGATGTAAGGGTTCACGAGATTGCTGTATCAAATTACTCATAGAGGTGGATAGGTCTGGATTCACCAGAAAGACTTCCATCTCAAGCACAGGAGAGAACAGGTGGACTTTTTGCACGAGATGTTTAATGCGGCAGGACAGATCAAGGCATTGGCTAGCGACTTGGATGAAATGAAGGAGGATAGCCTGCGCAATGTCAGGGATGTTGCAAAAGATATCCCGACGCTCGCCTCGACACACGCGGCAAGAACAAAAACAGATAGTGGTCGCCGTGGTATTGTCTTGGAGCCCATGATGGAAGGACCCAGCGGGACACACAACCGAGACGGAATAGATGCTTGGGGGACCAAGGATATACAAGATGTTTTGAACGAGATGAACTACAGGATTAGTTTCATTTCACCGAGGGTGCGGAGCCTTGCTTACGGCGGAGCCATGACTGACGCATATGCCCAGCGTCCTCACGTTGCTATGATCGTGAACAAAGCCGGTGACTGGCACGGATATCTTAAATTCGTGGGAGAGAGCGAAGCCGAGATTCTGCAATATCTCATGCAAATTGAGTCCCCATTAAACCATACCATTTCCGATGTTCGATTCTGGCCTGTTCGAGGGGGCACCGTGATATCAATGCCCAACGCTGGCGAATGGCTGACATCACTGCATAATCCAAGCGAGCAGCTGTGGTCCGTGGCCCTAGAGCTGTTTGAATCAGTCGCTTTCATGCACGAACACAATGTTGCCCACATGGATCTCAAACCACAAAACATCATCATTCCTCGAGGAGGCGGGCGACTGACCATTATCGACTTTAGCATATCCGTTCGTGTCTGTGGGCCAGATGTCGAATGTACCGAAGTTATCGGCACGGAAGGCTATATGGCTCCAGAAGTCTGCAACGGACAGTACAAGCCGATGCTCGCTGATTTGTGGAGCTGCGGGAAAACTTTGGAAGAGCTGTGTTCATATTGTGACTACTCGGTGGATCGTACGGTCCTTCTCGAGATAGCAGGACGACTGATGAGTCGCAATGCAGAGGTGCGCCCAAAGATGTTCACGATACTGGAGTGGATGGCTTCTGCACTTCGAGGGAAGGATAGTGATGTGGCTCCCACGTTAGGGTGAGTCGAGTTTGTTTCTCCGTATTCCATGCTTAGGGTCAACTACAGCTCTCAATTGATGATACTTCCAGTTTGCGGCTGAATCAGTTGCTTTCGAGGCGCAAGCTAGAACGCGTTATTCCATGTTACCCTCTTGAACATTGTTTTGTCACTACTGCAATCCGTTTTTAAAGTGTATTTTTATCAAGAATAGTGTTCGATTGCATCAGTAGTTTATTGTTCACTGTACAAGTGTTTGCACTTTTCTACGCCATAATTACAATCGCATCTTCCAACAACCTTTCTAATCATCCACACTCCCCTGCTAACCTTGATACCATGTTGGGATGATATTTCATGACCCCAGCCATCATTTCTGTCGAATTCGCCTGCTGTGTAACACCTGTAAATAGGTCCTTGCAATGACCGCCGATTTTTCCAGATCAATTTCTCTGGCCCAATGACCACCCACTATTCTTTCATTGACCCTTGTTCATCGCCTTTTACAAGGAGAATACAATTGGCAGTGATTGGTATCATTCTCTGAGTGATTTTCTACTTTAAACCTACTAGGCGAATATCTGACTGCCGATTTTTGCAGATCTGTCCTGGGCCAGGTTCGCCGTATACCACGGACGAACATCTTGTAGAAAGATGATCATATTGGACAAATTACTCAAATCTTTGAAGGCCAAGGGATCAAGAGTGTTGGTATTTAGTCATATGAGTCGAGTTTTGGACATCTTAGGGAGACTACTGCCTTTTCCGTGGATTCAGTATGTGCTCATGCACATATATCTACTCATACAATCCCTTTGACGTGGCTGCTCATTATAGGATACTGTCGCATTGACGGTAGCACAGCGCACGATGACCAGATCGTCGCAATCGACGAGTACAATAAACTAGACAGTGAAAAGTTCATTTTCTTGCTGACTACACGCGCTGGGGGTCTTGGCATCAACTTGACTAGCACAGATATCGTCATCCTCTACGATAGTGACTGGTAAGGTTGTTCATTGTTGGTGTAGAACTTGGAAGTCGCTCACCACAGGACAAGGAATTCGCAAGCTGACTTGCAGGCTATGGACCGTGCCCACTAATGGAACTAAGGACTCAGTCGGAACGGAGAAACGACTGTATTAGTACCTAATGGAACTAAGGACTAGATACATGTCAGTAAATGATACTGTAGCATACAGTGAGTTCATGCATACCTCAGTCGGAACGGAGAAACGACTGAGGATGCAGTGTGAAATGAGGTACAGTATTAAAGG
>JBBPKN010001130.1:0-21002 GCA_038089275.1 Pulveroboletus cf. rosaemariae | reverse complement strand
CTCTGAGGTATAAGTACTGTAGTTCTGTATCTTGTACCTCAGTATGAATATTGACAAAAACACCAGAACCCTCTTGTCATTGTCCTCACTCTGCATGAGCCCTTGGACTTACTCTGACCCTCTGGATTACTCTGGAATACCTTCAAGGCTATGCAATATCCTCAAAGGAGTTATAAAGCCTCATCCTCATGACTAGGCTTGACTCTTCTTGTCCTGCCTGTCCCTCCTGTTGAGCATAGAGACAGTCTTATCACCCACTCCAACATCTATGTAAATCAGGACAATGGAAAAGTGCAAGGGTGCACCTTATAAGGTGAAGCCAAGTTCCATTTGACCATTGAAACCCTTCCTAGATTTCCCCAGAACTCTCTGGAGCACCCAAAGTTCTGATCTACCTCCAGTGTCAAGGGTTTCATTTAAAAAAGAGGAACTGGTTAAAAGTATACTTGTCTTGGTATAGGTTTTAACAGTCTCTTTTAGTAGGATGGAAAGTTTTAACAACCAAGACAAGTATACTTTTAACCAGTTCCTTTTTGAATAAAACCCTTGATGCTGAAGGTAGATCAGAACTCTGCAGAGCTCCAGGGGAATCTAGGAAGGGTTTCAATGGTCAAATGGGACTTAGCTTCACCTTATGTGGTGCACCCTTGTACTTTCTGGTGTCCTGATTTACATAGATATCAGAGATGGGTAAGAAGGCTGTCTCTATGCTCAACAGAAGGGACAGGCAGGACAAGGGGAGTCAAGCCTAGTCATGGGGGTGAGGTCTTATGACTTCTTTAAGGATATCGTGTAGCCTCAGAAATACTCTGGAGTAACCTGGAGGTTCAGAGCGAGCCCAAGGGCTTGAGCAGAGTAAGAATGATGACAAGAGGATATTTCTGTTGTTTTTGTTGATCTTTGTACTGAGGTACAAGATACAAAACTATAGTACTTATACCTCAGTGAGGCAGAACTATCTAGGAGTGTAATGAAGTGAGACAAGTGCAAACTCAGAAGTGAAGCAGATGTCTAGGTATCTAGGATATTATAATTTTTATTACATTTTCTTTATTTTCACTTTACCCTTGCAACTTTTCACATTGTTACATCATGTGACCTTTTCACATCTTTACCTTTCACTATTTCACTTCTTCACATTTTCACCTCTTCACTTGTCACAAGTCTAGGCCAGTCTAGACTATCTTATGTTCACTTCATGTATTTCTAGGTTCTCACTCTAGTTTTGCTATTGGACAGCTTACTGTACTATAGTTTAGGGCCAGTCCATTGAACGTGGTCTGTGCGCATTTCTGTACCATATATAAAGGAGAGGTGCAAGCCTGGCTAACCCCAGTTTTGCACACTTGAGCTCTCTGCTTTTACAAGTTCAAGCCTCTTGTCTCTTTTCTTCTATCTTTTGCCTAGTTCTGTCGGCTCTAGCCCAAAGCCTTCATTCTCTGTAGTATTAGAGTGCCCTCAGGCCTCAGAAGCTTTTCTTAGTTTGACACACAAGATCTGTGTCTTATAGGAAATGAATGAAGATGTCAGGGAAGACAATGTCCAATTATGTCAGACTGAAACTGAAGGGTGATAGGATGAAACAGGGGGAAGCAAGGAACAGGAACAGAATAGTAATAGTAACAATAATGGTAATGGTAACTAAGACTGGGAATGGTAACAGAGTTATACCAGAACAGTTCAGAGATAATGAAGGGGAATTAGGATAGTACTTAACTGGAGCAGAGATAGACTGGAAGTGGAATGGGGTGGAGTGGGAGTGGAAGCCTGGGGGAGCATATAATGCTGAGGGGTAGAAAGCATTCATGCATAGCTGGGGAAGACTGGAATGGTAATGGAGGGCTGAAGTTGCCTGGAGGGAAGTCAGAGGGCTAGAGTGGCTTACTAGGTGCAAAGACCAATTGTAAGCCAGATTGAAATGGGGTCGGAATTTGGGTTGGAGATCTGGAATATGACAGCCAAGCCCTGTTCACTCCAGAGTTATCTGGAGTATACCTGGAATATGTTGCAATTTTATAACAGTATATTCAAACTCCTGCTTGTGCTGGTACTGCTATCATGTCAATCCATGTAACTAGAGCTTACTTTTGCACTGTCCTTGATCAGTTCAAGAGTTTCTCTGCCTGCTATGCCCCAGGCTCAGCCTCACAGGCTCCTACCTCCTCCCACCCTTTCATACCTAGTGCTCTAGTTGATGAGGTCCCTGATGGTTTCAAGGTTTCCCAACCTCCCCATATCCCTGATAACCATGGTGCCCAGCCAGGAGTATCAGATAACCCCAGAGATAATCTTTTCAATGGGTATTCCAATATTCTGGAGGATATCCCAAACTTTTCCCAGACCTAGAACCTATTTTTATTCACCATAATACTATTACTGATCTTGCTAGCACCATTTGCAGATTAGCTTGCTCTTTCTGTCATACCCCTGAAACATCACAGCATACCAAAATACATGAACCAGACCAGTTCAATGGAACTAATCCTCAGAAGCTCTGCATTTTTCTGGTGCAATGTGAGTTAAACTTCCAGGATTGTCCCAAAGCCTTTGCCAATAACTGAGCCAAGGTCACTTATACTCAGTCCTACCTTAAGGGCATGGCATTGGAGTGGTTCAAGCCTGACCTCCTTTTTACTGAAGACTCTAACCTCTGTCACTTGTGAATGGACAATTATAAGGAGTTTGTTTAGGAACTTCAGACCAACTTCAGACCCCATGACCTGGTCAGAGATGCAGAGCACCAGTTAGACCAGTTGACTATGAAGGATGGTTAACAAATCAACAAATATGTAGTTGAGTTTAATAGAATTGCATCTCAAGTCCAGGGTTATAGAAAAGGTGCTTTCCACCACTACTTTTATAATGGTCTCCCAGATCACATCAAAGATGACCTTTCCTGCATTGGCAAGCCCCCAACCCTCATTGAGCTGTGCCAGCTTGCTTAGACCATTGACACTTGTTACTGGGAGCATAAATCCGAAATCAGCTGACAAGGAAAGTCATCTCACCTGTCCAAATTATCTGATAAACCCTCCATACCCTCCACTTCAACCTCCAGTCCTAATGAATCAAAGAACAAGTCAGCTAGTTTCTCTAGCTTCTCCAAGGTGTCCATTTCCCAGAAGCAGGACTTATTATTCAAGCTTAGTAAGGACAGTAAGCTCACTGCCAAAGAATGCAAGTGTCAACTAGAGAATTACCTTTGTTTGTTCTGCAGTATTGCTGGGCATATAGCAAAGGCCTGCCCAAAGTCTTTCTCCAAGGCAATCAAAGCTTGCACTGCTAAGACCTCCACTTTAGAAACCAAACTGGAGGCCTCTGTCTCAGAGGTGAAAAAATAGTCTGCAGTCTCCATGACTCTGCATGGGCTAGAGGTTGCATTGATCCTTTCTGTGCTTTACTGGAGGTTAGACTTAACACATCCATTCTTTTAGATAATGCTTCATTTATGCCTCTGATTACCCTTGTTTCACATGAAATTCCTCTGTTTTCAGCCCTGATTGACTCTAGTTTTTCAGATTGCTTTGTAGATACTAAGTTAGTCAGTATCTATAATCTTCTGACTTATTTCATTTCTCTGTTGCAGCTCTGACTTTTTAATGGCTCTTCTAATTCTATGATTACAAATGCCATTGATCTTTCTGTTTGTTTTGAAACTGGTAATATTACTCTGATAACATTTTATGTCACTTTGTTGAATGGATCTAGTTCTCTTATTCTAGGACACAACTGGCTTGCCTGCTACAATCTGTTGATTGACTGGGTATCAAGTTATGTCTTGTTCCAATCATCTGAACAAAACATGCCAATACCTTTGAGCTCATCTCCACAGCTTCTGGTTCCTCTGATCCAAGCTAACTCTGAATCTGATTTACTGTGTTCCCCTGATCCCAAACCTCTGTCAATTGAGCTACTCAGCTCATTAGCATTCACATGTGCCTGTAGCCTTGATGGCTCTGTTCTGTTCTGTCTGCAACTCCAATCCCTGGAGAGTCATCTTCATTCTGCTTTCATTGCCCTTCCTCCAGCCAACCTTTCCAGTGTTCCTCAGAAATACCATGACTTCACTGATGTGTTTAGCAAAAGCAAGGTGTCTACTCTTGCCCCCCACTACAAGTTTGACCTGAAGATTGATTTGGAAGAAGACACCTCCCTGCCTATCAACACCACCTATTCTCTATTATCCTTTGAGCTTGAAGCACTCAGGACTTTCCTAGATGAATATCTTGCTACCAACTTCATCTAACCCTCCATATTTACTCATGCTGCCCCTATTCTCTTTATCCAAAAGAAAGGTGGATTCCTCCAGTTGTGTGTAGATTTCCAAGAACTCAACAAGATTACAAAAAAAAACTGCTACCCTCTTCTGCACATCTCCAATCTCCTTGACACTCCAAGCTGCACAACTATCTATATCAAGCTCAACCTTAGGCATGCTTATCATTTAGTTTGCATTGCTGAGGGCAATAAGTGGAAAATCTCCTTTTATATATGCTATGGCTTGTACAAATGGCTTGTCATGCCATTTGGGCCCACCAATGCCCCTGTGGCTTTCCAGTGGTTCATCAATTCTATCTTTGCTGATTTTCTTGATGTTTTAGTAATCATTTATTTGGATGATATTCTAATTTTCTCCACTGACCAGACATCTCATACTGAGCATGTCTAAGAAGTCCTCTGCCACCTCTGGAAACACAGCCTTTTTGCCAAATCCAAGAAATATGAATTCCATACTAATTCCACTGAATATCTTGAGTACCAGCTTTTCTCTTTAGGGCTTACTATGTCCTCTAAAAAGGTTCAATCCATCCTGGATTGGCCTGAGCCTTGCAAAGTTTGCATATTCAGTCTTTCCTTAGTTTTGCTAATTTCTACTGCCACTTCATTCAGGGTTACTCTGACATTATCATTCCCCTAACTCACCTTATCCACAAGTCTGCTCATTGGGATTTCAACACTTCTTGTTATGCTACTTTCCAGCACCTCAAGGATGCTTTTACTTCTGCTCCTATTCTAACCCATTGGGTCCCCAATGCTCCTCTCATTGTTGAGACTGATGCTTCAGACTACACAATTGCCAGAATTCTCTTACTCTGGTGCCTGGATAATGAGGTCTATCCTGTTGCTTTCTATTTATATATGCTTACTACACCAGAACTCAACTATGACACCTATGATAAGGAGCTCCTTGCTATTTTCACTGTGTTTACAACCTGGCATCATTACCTTGAAGGTTCCAGTTCTCCAGTGAATGTCATCACTGATCACAAGAACCTGGAATACTTCACTATGTCTAAAATTCTGACCTGCCAGCAAGCCTGGTGGTCAGAGTTTCTCTCTCAGTTTCATCTAATTATCTGTTTTTACCCTGGTCATTTAGGTGCTAAATCTGACACTTTAACTAGATAATGGGACATTTATCCCAGAGAGGGGAATAGCAACTACACCCTTGTCAATCCACATAACTTCCAGCCCATGTTCACACAGAAGCAACTTGCTGCATTCCTCTGGGCTTCCTCCCTAGCATCTCTGGTCTTCTGGTCTGCATTCCTCTTTGACATTGAAACCCTCCATTGTGACATCCTCTCAGCACTCCCTTCTGATTCCACCACTCTTACCTACTTGTCTGGCACCCTCTTATCTGAAAAGACTTCTTGCATCTGAACAACTGCATCTATGTTCCCAATGCCTCTGACCTCTGCCTCTGGATTTTTTACTACAAGCACAACCACCCCTTATCTGGATACTTCAGTCAGAATTGGACACTAGAGCTCACTTGCCAAAAATATACCTGGCCTGGCATTTAGGCATTTGTCAAAAAGTATATCTCTTCATGTACAGCTTGCACCTGTGCCAAGGTACCCTGTCACAAACCCTATGGTTTCCTCAAGTAGCTCCCCATCCCAGAAAAGCCATGGAATTCCATCTTTATGGATTTCATTGAATAACTCCCAGCTTCCTCTAGTTACTCTGCCATTCTTGTTGTGGTAGATTGTCTATCAAAGCAGTGCATCTTCATCCCTACAGATGACAAGGTGACCTCCCCAGAGCTTGCTAAACTCTTCTTACTCCATGTTTTCTCCAAACACAGAGTACCCTCTGACATCACCTCTGATCAAGGTTCCAAGTTCATTTCCCATTTCTTCCATTCTCTGGGACAAGCCCTCAATATCTGCCTTCACTTCACCTCCATATATCATCTGGAGGGTGACAGTCAAACTAAGCAAATGAACCAAACCCTGGAGCAGTATCTATGTGTTTATTGCAACTATCAGCAGGATAACTGGTCTGAACTCCTGCTTATTGTGGAGTTTGCTTATAATAATGCCCCTAATGCTACCACAGGTGTTTTCCCTTTCTTTGCTAACAAGGGCTACCATCCAAACATCTCCATGCATCCAGAATGCAATCTTACCTCTACCCAAGCTTGAGAATATGTCATTGACCTTGACTCTCTTCATGCCTTCCTTCATGAAGAAATAGCTGCTGCCCAAGTCAGATACCAAGAACTCACAGATGCCTGATGATCTCCAGCACTGGACTTTAAAGTAGGTAACCAGGTATTCATCAAGGCTAACTACTTCAGGACTACTCAGCCATCCAAGAAACTTGCCAAAAAGAACTTAGGTCCTTATCCCATTATTGCTCAGTATCATATCCCATATCTTCAACCCAATTCTAACCCCATCCCAACCCAGCTTATGATTGGTCTTCATACCTAGTAAGCTACTCTAGCTCTCTGACTCCCCTCCAGGCAACTTCAGCCCTCTGCCATCATTCCACTCTACCCCAGCTACACATATACACTTCCTGCCCCTCAGCATTATACACTTCCCCAGGCTTCTGCTCCCACTCCACCTCATTCTATTTTTAGTCTATCTCTGCTCCAGTTAAGTACTACCCTAGTTCCACTCCATCATCTCCAAACTATCCCAGTATAACTCCATTACCATTACCATTCTCAGTTACTGTTACCATTATTGTTACTATTCCTGTTCTATTCCTGTTCCTTGCTTCCCCCTGTTTTATCCTGTTACCCTTCAGTTTCAGTCTGACATGATTGGACATTGTCTTTTCTAAAATCTCCATTTGTTTCTTAGATATTTAGACATTTGCTTTACTTCTGAGTTTGCACCTGTTTCACTTCATTACATTCCTAGATAGTTCTGCCTCTCTGAGATATAAGTACTGTAGTTTTGTATCTTGTACCTCAGTATGAATATTGACATAAATGCCCCCTTGTCTTTATTCTCACTCTGATCAAGCCTTTGGGCTTACTCTGACCCTCTGGGTTATTCTGGAGAACCTCTGGGGCCAAGCAATATCCTTGAGGAAGTCACAAGATCCCACCTTCATGACTAGGCTTGACTCTCCTCATCCTGCCTGTCCCTTCTGTTGAGCATAGAGATAGCCTTCTTACCTACCTCTGACATCTATGTAAATTGGGACATCAGAAAGTGCAAGGGCACACCACATAAGGTGAAGCCAAGTCCTGTTTGACCATTGAAACCCTTCCTAGATTCCCTGGAGCCCTCTGGAGCCCTTTGGAGTTATGACCTTTCTTTAGTGTCAAGAGTTTCATTCAGAAAGAAACTGATTTTAAAAGTATACTCATACTGGTATAGGTTTTAACAGTATCTTTCTGCTGGGATAAGTTTTAACACTCAGGCAGACTCACTATCCTTCATACTTTGCCTTCTGAAGAACATGAAGTCTATTTATCCAGTCTTCTAAGTCTCTTAACTCAAATCCTCTGTCTCCAATGTGATCTCTGATCACATGCAACCACCCCCATCCCCAGTCATGATTGACAGTAAACCAGAATTTGAGATCTCCAAAATACTAGATTTAAAGATAGATTATAGGTAAAGAAACTGCAAATTACTATATTTGGTTAAGTGGTTAGGTTATGAGGATACTGATGAGGAGACCTCATGGCTCCCTGCAACTAAATTAGGTCATGCTTCAGAGATTGTTGTGGAGTTTCATCTCCATTATCTGGACAAACCTGGGCTATTATAATGGGCTAATTGAGTAGTGGATCTTGCAATCTCAGTTACACAACCTTCTTGGCTTTATTGTCTACTACAGAAATCCTGCCAACCTTTACACAAAGTTCTGACAGCTCTGCTGCCACCTTGTCAACCTCCCCATCCTTACTTCCCAAACTCCCAGCTTCTCTGATTTCCTCCACCCATGCCTTTTCCAATGCATCAACCAGCCACCCCAGTAGCCAGTTCTTGCACTTTGCCTCCCATCATACCTTCCTGCCCACCTCCCTTATCAACACCTCCATTAGGCAACAGTCCTCAGCCATCTGCTAAAGATCCTCCTCTGTCTCCTCTGAGTCTGCCCTGCTATTGGGCACTCCTTTCTCTCCTGCCTTCTATCTCCACTTCCTCTCCAGCTTCTTCTGGCCAGGGTGGTCACACCTCACCTTTGTCTCTATACAGACAAGGCATGATGTCAACTTGCCTGGGCCCACCTCATACTCTAGTTCTCAGTCATTGCACCTCTGGCACCCCAGTCCCTCTTCCACTCTTCTCTTGCCATTGCCACTACTCAACCCTACCTGGGCTTGGTGAAGCTTCTTCATCTAAGCCAGGTTTAAGTGCTATGCCCTGACTGCATTTCCAGTACTTACCCATTTTCCAGGCTGCCTCCACTGCTTTCTGCACCTCCTCCACTTTCTTTCAAGCCTTCTTCTCTCTCCTCACTTTCTTCCACCACTTCCACTTGGCATACTTCATGTCACCAAGCTCCTCTTCATCTTTGATGTGCTCCTCAAGGTGCTCATCAGACCAAGTGTAAATGTTGGCAAATGGAGACATGATGAGAGAAACTTGTGTGGAAGTCTCTGGGTGATATTTGCTTTTATGGGTTTCTGGCCAGTTAAACTCTGATGCCCACTCCACTCACTTATTCATCAAGAGCACATGCTTAACAGCCTTCAGGGGTTCAGGCCTTAAGAGGGGAATACTGTCATATCTCATGCCAATGGATCAACTCTGCTATGTCTCCAGTGCAACTCCAGTTGCTTTCACACTTTAAGTTGCATATTTCCTAGTTCCCTTTACCTCCATATTTTCCTACCTAATGATTGGTTACAACTTTACCTATGCTAACTCTGTACTATTCTGATACAACTTCATAGTTCCTCTGATCTCACTTCCTGTTCCTGTTTCTTTCTGCCTCACTTCTCCCTGTTATCATTTAGCTTCAGTTTGACATTATTTAACATTGTCCCCTCTGACATCTCCATTTGTATCCAGGATGCATTGGCACCTGCTTTGCTTATGAGACAACTCCTTTCATATCTCCATTCCCTCCTTAGATAATCTGCTTCTCTAAGGTATAAGTACTGTAGCTCTGTATCTTGTACTTCAGTTTGAATATTGACCATAACACAATGTTACAATTCCCTTAGACCCCCCTGTCTTGCAACTTGATGTTGTACCTCTTGTTGGGAAAAGCCTACAGCCTATTCCAGACCTTTGATAGTTTTCAACCCCTCCATAAATTGGGGCACTTAGTACTAGCATAAGGGTGCACCATATAAGGTAAAGCCAAGCCCTGTCCACTCCGGAGTTATCTGGAGTACACCTGGAGTACATTGCAATTTTATAACACAATCCCAAGGCCATACCAGGTTAGAGTTATAGGCTTATCTGCATAGTATGCCATATTGCCACCATAACAAGTATGCTACTTTATAGTACAGTTAATAGAATTCAAGTGGAGATGACTATCATAATCATGCTGACAAATGATGAGTAAACTATCTATGTGGAAATGGATGAAAAGAGATAGAATAATTATTAGTCAGCTGATTGAGAGATAGAACACTTGGGCAAAGAGTATAACAAGGAAGCAGTCTAGGCAAGGCTAGAGTATGAGAAGAGTGGAATCTATGATGATAAAATGAACAAGAAAGCACCTAAGGTGCATGAAAAGCAGAAGCTAAGAGTTGAGTCAAGGAAAAAGAGTGAAGAAAAAAGGGGAAAACATAACATTACCCCCCTGCTAGGGGTAAAGAACCCTCAAAACCCTTAAAAGGCATCATATGAAGGGCCCAGGAAGCCAGTGATGTTGGCCCAGCCAACCTTGTCAATGATGTCATCATAAAAGTCATTGTTAGTGTAATAGAAAGAAGGAGGGGGTGACAAAGCCACCAGAGGACAGTGATGTGGCCCCTGTGAACAGCAGAAACTGTGGGAGCATTGAGAGGAGTGGGAAGACCTGCAAGAGGAGATGCAAGAGGAGGTGCAGGAGGAAGAGAAAGTCAAGAAGGAGATAAGGGGGTCATTGACATGGCATTGAGCAGGGCAGTTAGCCTGGGTATGTCCAGGGTACCATTGGAGGCAATAGGGGCATTGGTAGGAGGGGCAGCTGATATGAATGTGCCCCAGACAGCAGCAGTGAAAGCAGGCCTCTTAAAAGCAAGGATAAGAGGGGAAAAGATGACCATCACTATAGAGACCAGTCCACTAGGCTTCTGCTTATTCTAGAGCAGAAATTTCATTATTGTCAAGAGAGAATGAGGATGCTGAGGGGATGAAAGGGGTATAGCCATGGGCAGTAGCAAGCTTGCACATATATCTATCAAGATTGGTTAGGAACTTGCTATTATAAAACTATGATGTACTTCAGGGTACTTTGGATAACTCTGGAGTGAATGGGGCTTGACTTTACCTTATGTGATGTGCCCTTATGCTAGTACCAGGTGTCCTGATTTATAGAGGGGTTGGAAGCTGTTGGAGGTCCAGAATAGGCCATAGGGCTTTTTCACTGAGAGATATGATGTCAAGTTATAAAGTAAGTTGTGAGACTTAGTGTAGAATACAATGTCAAGTTGTGAAGCAGGAGAAAGTCAAGAAGAATTGTAACATCATGTTATGGTCAATATTCAAACTAAAGTACAAGATATAGAGCTCTAGTACTTATACCTCAGGGAGGCAAATTATCTAAGAAGGAAATGGAGATATGAAAGGAGTTGTCTCATAAGCAAAGCAGGTGCCAATATATCCTGGATATGAATAGAGATGTCAGGGGAGACAATGTTGAGTAATGTCAAACTAAAACTAAGTGATGACAGAAAGAGGCAAGAAAGAAAGGAACAGAAACAGAAAGTAAAAATGGAGGAACTATGGAGTTGTATCAGAATGGTACAGAGTTAGCATAGATAAAGTTGTAATCAACATTAGGTAGGAAAGGACAGAGGTAAAGGGAATGTTAAAAATTTATCCCAGTGAAAAGAGACTGTTAAACTCTATATCAGGACAGGTATACTTTTAACCAGTTCCTTTCTGAATGAAATCCTTAATGCTGTGGGAAGGTCAGAACTCTGGAGGGCTCTGGGGGGGAATCTAGAAAGGGTTTCAATGATCAAATGGGACTCAGCTTCACCTTATGTGGTGCACTCTTGCACTTTCTGGTGTTCCAATTTACATAGATGTTAGAGGTGGGTAAGAAGGCTGTCTCTAGGCTCAACAGGAGAGACAGGCAGGACAAGAAGCATTAAGCCTAGTCATGGGGATGAGACCTTGCGACTCCTTCAAGGATATTGCTTGGCCTTGAAGATACTCCAGAGTAACCCAGAGGTTCAGAGTGAGCCTAAGGGCTCAAGCAAAGTGAGGATGAAGACAAGGGGGTATTTGTCATTTTTGTTGATATTCCTACTGAGGTACAAGATACAAAACTACAGTACTTATACCTCAGAGAGGCAGAACTATCTAGAAGTGTAACAAAGTAAGACAAGTGCAAACTCAGAAGCAAAGCAGATGTCTAAATATCTAAGAAACAAATGGAGATGTCAGGAAAGACAATGTCCAATCATGTCAGACTGAAACTGAAGGGTGACAGGATGAAACAGGGGGAAGCAAGGAACAGGAATGGAACAGGAATAGTAACAATAATGGTAATGGTAACTGAGACCAGTAATAGTAACAGAGTTATACTAGGATGGTCTGAAGATGATGAAAGGGAACTAGGGTAGTATTTAACTGGAGTAGAGATAGACTAGAAATGGAATGGGGCAGAGTGGGAGTGGAAGCCTGGGGGAGCATATAACACTGAGGGGCAGAAAGTGTATATGCATAGCTGGAGAAGACTGGAATGGTGGTGAAGGGCTGGAGTTGCCTGGAGGGGAGTCAGAGGGCTAGAGTGACTTACTAGGTATGAAGACCAATTGTAAGCTGGGTTAGGATGGGGTTGAAGTTGGGTTGGAGATCTGGGATATGACAGAGAACCAGGAAATATGCAGCTTAAAGTGTGAAAGCAACTGAAGTTGTACCAGAGACATAGCAGAGTTGATCCATTGGCACAGGATGTTACAGTGGCAATCTGGCACACTGTGTAAATAAGCTATAACCCTAACCCAATGTATCCTTGGGGTTGTGCCAGTGTCAATATTGGTGTCAATATAGAAGAATGAGATAATAAATGGAAATGTCTGCCACTAAAGATGACACAGGACTTAGAAAGGATAGATGCTCAGGGTAACTAAGCCTGAAGAGCTGGGTCCAAACACTAGCTTGTCTATTGAAGTGCCTAGAGGGCTAAACAAACAAGTGCTCAAAGCTGGAAAACTAAGAGCTACATAATTAGCCTATTTATACTATTTAGGGTGGTACACAGACCACCAAGCTGGTCTGGAATAAATACTAATATGGGAACTGGACATAGGGTGAGGGTAAAGGGTATGACTAAGTGGCCATATATATCAAGGGTCTAAATGGAAGAGAAGCACAAGAATGAAAAAAAAGACTGCAGAGTCAACAGATATGAAGACAGCACCTTAGCCTTGAGGCCAAGGAGATCCTATCTGGATCTTTGCCACAGATCAGATCCATTAATCTAGATCTGGATCTAAAATCCAAGATCAGATATTATCTAAATTAGATTAGAAGATATCATCATCTGAGATCTGCTGCTAATCCTGTGCTAACCCTTTAGTCAAGGTAAACTCTGAATAAGACTAACCATAGCCTAGGGTTTGGCTCAATCTGGCATAGGAGTCTCATGGTCACATGATGGTCATGTGACTCTTGTGCATCTGAACTGTTTATTTATAACACAGGATATAACACTTGCCCATCTCCAGCTAATATGTGAGAGTCTCAATATTGAAGAGGAGTTCATGATGGATGAACATAAGGAGGGCTTGGGCAAGAGAAATCTGAGCATTGGAAATACAGGCAAGAGTGGTGGCAAGAAGAGATAGACAAAGAAGCTGCATATAAATCTGGTAGATAAGCCAGAGTGGTAAGAACATGTCTAGATGGGAGCCAATAGGAATGGCAAGGCAGGAGTCCATAATAAAGATCATGACACAATGAGAGTACTCCTGAGTGGAAGCACCATGATAGAGGGCATGGGTAGAGAGTGGAAGATCAATACTAAGAATATTAGTGGATGCAGTGTCAATGGCCAGAGGAAGGACAGGGATGGAAGCAACATTGGCAGGGCTAATGGATATGGCAGGAAGTAAGGCTATAAATTCCTTAGGAGTGAGAGAGGATAAAGGGAAGGAAAAATAAATAACAGTTATACTAGACAAGAAGGAAAGTAATAATGGCTTAGTGGGGGCTTCTTTAATAGAAAGCTGGGATGTGAACACTGGTGGAGTATTGAGAGGGATGTTGTATGAATGGAAGCCTTGGTTAACAGTAAAGGCCATGGTTATTTGTGAAGGTGAGTGGTTTTCTTGGTAATAATGTGAGGCAGAAAAGTAACTTGGGAAAAATAATGGGGGTGGAGAAGTTTATACTCATTCAGAGCAGACTGGAATTGCTTCAGATTCTGCTTGGATTCCCATAAGTCATCTTCTGTTGAGTATTCTTTCCATCAGATCAGGAATTAATGATTACTGTTATTGTTATAAATGTTTCAATGTACTCCAGGGGTACTCCAGATAACTCTGGAGTGGATGGGGCTTGGCTTCACCTTATGTGGTGCACCCTTATGCTAGTACCAAGTGCCCTGATTTATAGAGGGGTCAGAAACTATTGGAGGTTTGGGATTGGCCATAGGGCTTTTTCCCAACAAGAGGCATGACATCAAGCCATGAAATAAGTTGAGGGACTTTAGGGTAGGGTATGACATCAAGTTGTGAGGCAGAAGGGATCTGGGGGGGATTGTAACATCATATTATGGTTGATATTCAAACTAAAGTACAAGATACCAAACTCCAGTACTTATACCTCAGGGAGACAGATTATCTAAGGAGGGAACAGAGATATGAAAGGAGTTATCTCATAGGCAAAGCAGGTGCCAATGCATTCTGAATACGAATGGAGATGTCAGAGGAGACAATGTTGAATAATGTCAAACTGAAACTAAGTGATAACAGGAAAAAGCATGGCACAAAGGAACAGGAACAGAAAATAAGGTCAGGGGAACAATGGAGTTGTATTGGAATGGTACAAAGTTAGTATAGGTAAAGTTGTAATCAATCATTAGATAGGAGAAGATGGAGGTAAAGGAAACTAGGAAACATGCAGCTTTAAAGCATAGAAGCAACTGGAGTTGCATTGGAGACATAGCAGAGTTGACCCATTGGCATGGGATGTGACAGTATTCCCCTCTTAAGGCCTAAACCCCTGAAGGCTGTAAAGCACATGCTCTTGATGAATAAGTGAGTGGAGCAGGCATTGGGGTTTAGCTGGCCAGAAAACCATAAAAGCAAGTATCACCCCAGAGACTTTCACACTGGTATCCCTTATTATGTCTTCATTCACTGACATTCACACCTGGTCTGATAAGCACCTGGAGAAGCACATCAAAGATGAAGAGGAGCTTGGTAATGTGAAGTATGCTGAGTGAAAGCAGCAGGAAAAAGTGAGGAGAGAGGAGAAGGCTTGGAAGAAAGTGAAGGAGGCTTGGAAAGCAGTGGCAGTGGTCCAGAAACAGGTGAGTATTGGAAATGGGGTCAGGACCTAGCACTCTAACACTGGCTTAGGTGGAGGAACTTCACCAAGCCCAGAAGGTAAGGTCCAGTAATGGCAATGGCAAAAGGAGAGCAGAAGAGGGACTGGGGTGCCAGAGGTGCAATGACCGGGAACTGGGGTGCCAGGTGAGCCCAGGCAAGTCAACATTACACCTTGCCTGTATAGAGGCAAAGATGAGGTGCATACATCCCAGCCAGGAGAAGCTGGAGAGAAAGCAGAGACAGAAGGTGGGAGAGGAAGGGGTGCCCAATAGCAGGGCAGACTCAGAGGAGACAGAGGAGGGTCTTTGGCAGGTGGCTGAGGGCTGTCGCCTGATGGGGGCATCAATAAGGGAGGTGGGCCAGAAGGTATGGCAAGAGGCCAAATGCAAGAACTAGCTGCTAGAGTGGCTGGTTGATGCATTGGGAATGGCACAGGTGGAGGAGATCAGAGAAGCTGGGAGTTCAGGGAGTGAGTTCAGGAAGGTGGACAAGGTGGCAGCAGAGCTGTCAGAACTATGTGTGAAGGTTGGTGAAATTTCTGTGGTAGACAAGGAGATCAAAAAGACAATCTTAGAATAGATAGAGGGTCTTGTGATTAGATCACTAGATCCACTACAGTTGGTTAATCATAAGATGGCCTGGGTTTGTCCAGGTAATGGAGATGAAACTCCTCAACTATCTCTAAAGTGTGCCCTAATTCAGTGGCAAGGAGCCATGAGGTCTCCTCATCAGTATCCTTATAACCTAACCACTTAACTAAATATAGTAGTTTGCAGTTCCTTTGCCTACAATCTATCTTTGAGTCTAGGATTTCGGAAATCTCAAACTCCGGTTTACTGTCAATCTTGACTGGGGGTGGAGGTGGTTGCATACAATCTGGGATCATGTTGGAGACAGAGGGTTCAAGTTGAGAAACATGAAAGACTGGATGAATGGACTTCATGTTCTCCAGAAGATGGAGTGTAAAGGACAGCAAGCCCACCTGAGTGAGAATGAAATAAGGACCTAAGTTCTTTTCAGTGAGTTTCTTGGAAGGCCTCATAGTTCTAAAGTACTTAGCCTTGACAAATACCTGGTTACCTACTTTAAAGTCTGGTGCTGGAGATCATCGGACATCTGTGAGTCCTTGGTATCTGACTTGGGTGGCAGCTACTTCTTCATGAAGGAAGGCATGGAGAGAGTTGAGGTCTATGGCATATTCTTGAGCTTAGATGGAGGTGAGATTGCATTCCAGGTACATGGAGATGTTCAGATGGTAGCCCTTGTTTGCAAAGAAAGGGAAAACACCTGTGGTAGCATTAGGGGCATTATTATAAGTGAACTCCATGAGGGGCAGGAGTTCAGACCAGTTGTCCTGCTGATAGTTGCAATGAATGTGTAGATACTGCTCCAGGGTTTGGTTTATTCACTCAGTTTGACCATTACCCTCCAGATGATATCCAGAGGTGAAGTGAAGATGGATTTTGAGGGCTTGACCCAGAGAACAGAAGAAATGGGAAACAAACTCAGAACCTCAATTGAAGGTGATGTGGAAGGGAACTCCATGTTTGGAAAACACATGGAGTAAGAAGAGTTTAGCAAGCTCTGGGGAGATCACCTTGTCATCTGTAGGAATGAAGATGCACTGCTTCAATAGATGATCTATCACAACAGAATGGCAGAGTGACCAGAGAAAACCAGGAGCTATTTGATGAAATCCATAGAGATGGAATTCCATGGCTTTTCTGGAATAGGGAGCTGCTTGAGGAAACTGTAGGGTTTGTGACAGGGTACCTTAGCATGGGCACAAGCTGTACATGAAAAAATGTATTCCTTGACAAATGCTTGAATGCCAGGCCAGGTATACTCTCAGTAAATAAGCTCTAGTGTCTGATTCTGACTGAAGTGTCCAGATAAGGGGTGGTCATGCTTGTAGCGGAGAATCTGGAGTCAGAGGTTGGAAGCATCGGGAACATAGATGTGGTTGTCCAAACACAAGAAACCTCCTGGATCTCTAGACCAACAAGAGTTAGATGAAAGAATACCAGAACAGTGGATAGAGGCAGTAGAGTCAGAAGGGAGTGCCGAGATGATGTCATGATGGAGGGTTTCGATGTCAAAGAGGGATTTGAACCAGAAGACTGGAGATGCTAGAAAGAAAGCCCAGAGGAATGCAGTGAGTTGTTCCTGCATGAACATGAGCTGGAAGTTATGCAGATTAATGAGGGCATAGTTACCATTCCCCACACTGGGGTAGACGTCCCATCATCTAATTAGAGTGTCAGGTTTAGTGCCTAAATGGCCAGGGTGAAAACAGATAATCAGATTAAACTGAGAGAGAAACTCCAACCACCAGGCTTGCTGGTGGGTCAGAAGTTTAAATGTAGCGAAATATTCCAGGTTCTTATAATCAGTGACAATATCTACTGGAGAACCAGAACCTTTGAGGTAATGATGCCAGGTCTTGAACACAGTGAAAATAGCAAGAAGCTCCTTATCATGGGTGTCATAGTTGAGTTCCAGCACAGTGAGCATATGGGAATAGAAAGTGACAGGGCAGACCTTGTCATTCAGAGACTGGAGTAAGAGGATTCCAGCTATGGCATAGTTAGAGGTGTCAATCTCAATGATAAGAGGAGCATTGGGGACTCAATGGGTTAAAATAGAAGCAGAAGTAAAAGCATCCTTGAAGTGCTGGAAAGCAGCATGACAAAAAGTGTCGAAATCCCAATGAACAGACTTGTGGGTGAGGTGAGTCAGAGAAACAATGATGTCAGAGTAGCCCTGGATAAAGTGGTGGTAGAAGTTAGCAAAACTAAGAAAGGACTGGATATCTCTAATCTTGCAAGGCTTAGGCCAATCCAGGATGGATTGAACCTTGTCAGGGGACATCGTGAGCCTGGAAGGAGAGAATAGATACCCAAGATACTCAGTGGAATTGGTATGGAATTTGCATTTCTTGGGTTTGGCAAAGAGGCTGTGCTTCTGGAGGTGGCAGAGAACTTCATGGACATGCTTGGTATGCGATGTCCAGTCAGTGGAGAAAATTAGAATATTATCCAAATAAATGATTACCAAAATATCAAAAAGATTGGCAAAGATAGAATTAACAAACCACTGGAAAGCTGCAGGGGCATTGGTGAGTCCAAATGGCATGACAAGCCACTCATAGGAGCCATAGTGCATACGGAAAGAGGTTTTCCACTCATTGCCCTCAGCAATACAAACTAAATGGTAAGCATGCCTAAGGTTGAGTTTGATATAGACAGTTGCACAGCTCAGAGCATCAAGGAGATCAGAGATGCATGGAAGGGGGTAGTGGTTTTTCTTTGTGATCTTGTTGAGGCCTTGGAAATCTACACACAACTGGAGGGATCCGTCCTTCTTCTGGACAAAGAGAACAGGAGCAGCATGAGCAGATGCAGAGGGTCAGATGAAACTGGTAGCAAGATGTTTGTCTAGGAAAGTTCTGAGTGCTTCAAGCTCAGAGGGTGATAGTGAATAGGTGGTGCCAACAGGTGGTGAGGTGCCTTCTTCCAGCTCGATCTTTAGGTCAAATTTGCAGTAAGGGGCAAGAGTAAATGCCTTGCTTTTGCTAAACACATTGGCAAAGTCATGGTATTCCTGGGGAATGCCAGAAAGGTTGGCTGGAGGAGAAGCAATGAAAGCAGAATGGAGATAACTCTCTGAGGATTGGAGCTGCAGATAGAATGGGACTGAGCCATCAAGGCTACAGGTACATGCAAATGCTGATGAGCTGAGTAGCTCAATCAACAGAGATTTGGAGTCATGGGAACATGGTGAATTGGGTTTAAAGTCAGCTTGGATTGGGGAAACTGGAGGCTGCGGAGGTGAGCTTGGGGGTGTTGGCATGTTTGGTTTGGATGATCAGAACAAGATATGACTTGATACCCAGTCAATCAACAGATTATAGTGGGCAAGCCAGTTGTGTCCTAGAATAAGAGAACTAGATCCATCCAATGGAGTGACATAGAACATCATCAGAGTGATATCACTGGTGTCAAAACAAACAGAAAAATCAATGGCATTTATAATCATAGAATTGGAAGAGCCATCAAACAGGCAGAGCTGCAATGGAGAAACAGAATAAGTCGGAAGATTGTAAGTACTGACTAACTTGATGTCTATGAAGCAGTCTGAAGAACCAGAGTTAATCAGGGTGGAAAACAAAGGAATTTCATGTGAAACAAGGGTAATGAGAGGCATAAGTGAAGTATTATCTAACAGAACAGATACATTAAGTTTAACCTCCAGTAAAGCACAGGAAGGATTAATGCAACCTCCAGCCCATGCAAAGTCTTGAAGGCTGCAGACTATTTTTTCACCTCTGAGATAGAGGCCTCTGATTTGGTTTCCAGAGCAGAGGTTTTGGCAACACAAGCTTTGGCCACCTTGGAGGAAGACTTGGGGCAGTCCTTTGCTATGTGACCCATGATTCCACAGAACAAACAGAGGTGATTCTCCAGTCGATGCTTGCATTCTTTGGTAGTGAGCTTACTGTCCTTACCAAGCTTGGATAATAAGTCCTGTTTCTGGGAAACAGATGACTTGGAGGAGCTGGGGTAATTAGCTGACTTGTTCCTTGATTCATTAGGACCAGAGGTTGAAGCGGAGGATACAGTGGGTTTATTGAAGGACTTGGATAGGTGAGATGACTTTCCTTGTTAGCTGAGTTTGGATTTGTGCTTCCAGTAGTGAGTGTCAATGGTCTGTGCCAGCTGGTGCAGCTCAATGAGTATCAGCAGCTTGCCAACATGGGAAAGGTCATCTTTGATGTGGTCTGGCAGACCATTATAGAAATAGTGGTGGAGGGCACCTTCTCCATAACCCTGGACTTGGAATGCAATTCTGTTAAACTCAACTACATATTTGTTGATTCATTGACCATCCTTCATAGTCAACTGGTCTAGCTGGTGCTCTGCATCTCTGACCAGGTCATGGGGTCCAAAGTTGGTCCGGAGTTCCTGAACAAACTCCTTATAACTATCCATCCACAAGGGGCAGAAGTCAGAGTCTTCAATAAGAAGGAGATCAGGCTCAAACCATTTCAATGCCATTCCCTTAAGGTAGGACTGAGCATAAGTGACCTTGGCTTGGTCATTGGCAAAGGCTTTGGGATGATCCTGGAAATTTAATTTGCATTGCACTAGAAAAATGCGGAGCTTCCAGAGATTAGTTCCATTGAACTGGTCTGGTTCCCATACTTTGGTATGCTGCAATGTTTCAGGGATATAACAGGAAGAGTGAGCTAATCCATGGATGGCACTAGCGAGATTGGTGATAGTGTCATGGTGAATGGGGATAGATTCCAGGTCTGGAAAAGGTTCAGGATCATCCTCTGGAATATCAGAATATTCATTGAAGGGATCATCTCTGAATTCATCTGGTACTCCTGGCTGGGCACCATAGTTGTCAGGGGTGTGGGAAGGTTAAGGAACCTTGGAATCATCAGGGGCTTCATCAACTTGAGCACTAGATGTGGACAAGTGGAAAGGAGCAGGAGCCTATGAGGCCAAGCCTGGTGTGCAGCAAGCAGAAAAGCTCTTAAACTGATCTAGGACAGCACAGGAGTGAGCTCTGGTTACACAGATAGACATGATAGCAGTACCAGCACAAGTGGGAGTTTGAATATACTATTATAAACATTTTGACATACTCTGGGGGTACTCCAGATAACTCCAGAGTGGACGGGGCTTGGCTTCACCTTATATGGTGCGCTCTTATGCTAGTACTGAGTGCCCCAATTTATGGAGGGGTCAGAAACTTATCAGAGGTCTGGGATCAGCTGTAGGGCTTTTTTCCAACAAGAGGCACAATGTCAAGCTGTGGAATAAGTTGAGGGACTTTAGGGTAGGGTATAACATCAAGTTGTGAGGCAGGAGGGATTTGGGGGAAATCATAATATCATATTATGGTTGATATTCAAACTGAAGTACAAGATACCAAACTCCAGTACTTATACCTCAGGGAGACAGATTATCTAAGGAGGAAATGGAGATATGAAAGAAGTTGTCTCATAAGCAAAGCAGGTGCCAATGTATTCTGGATATGAATGGAGATGTCAGAGGAGACA
>JBBPKN010001129.1:0-21020 GCA_038089275.1 Pulveroboletus cf. rosaemariae | reverse complement strand
ACCTTGAAATAATAAAAAAAAGAGATGAATTTTTATTAGAAATAAAGGTAAAAGGAATCAGAAATAAACAATGGAGCAAATATGGAACTATCCATGTGCTAATTGATTCAGGAGCAGTAGTAATGTTTGTGGATACTGATTTTGTCTCACAACATAGGTTAAACATTCTACCTTTGGAACAACAGGTAGAAGTGTACAATGCCGATGGGACTAAAGGATTAGGAGGAAGGATTCAAAGCAAGGTTCTCCTCACAATTGAATTTACAGATGCACATGGAAAAATACACAAAGAAGTATTAATGGCACTTGTATCAAAACTCGGCAAAATGGATCTTATTATAGGGTATGATTGGTTCAAGAAACATAATCCTATTATAGATTGGCAAAAGAAAACGGTACTAATCCCAGGCAAACCAATACCACTTTGGCAGATCAACACCAATGAAGTCATATTAGAAGATCAGGTACCAAAAGAATTTCATAAATTTCTGAATATGTTTTCCCAGGAACAATCAGAAAGAATGCCCACAAGGAAACCCTGGGACCATGTGGTCAACCTAAAAGAAGGGTTTGTACCAAAGAAAGGACAAATTATTCTGCTCTCAGATAAAGAAATGACTGAAGTTAGGAATTTCGTCGAAACAGAAACAAGGAAAGGGTATATTAGACCCTCAAAATCACCACAAATATCTCCTGTCTTCTTTATAGGTAAGAAGGACAGTGGAAAGCATATGGTCATTGATTATAGATATCTAAACAAATGGACTGTCAAGAACTCTTATCCACTTCCATTGATTTCTACTCTTATAGATCGTCTCAAAGGCTCTGACATGTTCACCACCCTAGATCTCTGATGGGGTTACAACAATATCAGAATGTGTCAAGGGGATGAATGGAAAGGCGCCTTTACCATGCCTATAGGGGCTTTTGAACCCCTGGTAATGTATTTTGGCATGTGCAATAGTTCAGAAACATTCCAAACTATGGTTAATGATATTTTTCACGATTTATGGGCTTTTGTGTTGGTATATATTGATGACATTATTATTTTCACCAAGGATAAGACTCGACAAGAACATGCTCAACTAGTGGCTCAGGTTCTCCAACACCTGCAAGATAACGATCTCTTCCTAAAACCATCCAAATATCACTTTATGCAAGAAAAAGTAGATTACCTTGGTATGGTCATGTCTAAAGATGGGGTCGAAATGCAGATAAACAAGGTTCAAGCCATTCAAGATTGGCCGCAGCCACGAACCCTCAAACATGTTCAAGCTTTTCTTGGGTTGGCTAATTATTATCATTATTTTATTCAGGGTTTTGCAGATATTGCTCGGCCTCTTAATGATCTTACAAAAAAAGATCAGGTTTTTTCTTGGGATGGGCCTCAGCAAAAGGCTTTTGTTTCTCTCAAGAATATTATGTCCACTGCCCCCTTCCTTGTCTATCCTGACTCCACCCGGCCAGTCCAAGTTGAAACAGATGCATCAGATATTGCTACTGGTGCAGTCCTTTCTTATTTGGTTGATGGGGACTGGCACCTGGCAGCTTATTTATCCCACTCCTTAAATGCTGCAGAAAGGAACTATCCTATTTATGACAAGGAGCTTTTAGCTGTCATCCAGGCACTGCATGAATGGTGTCATCTCTTAATTAATCGTCTTTCTTTTGAAATTTGGACAGATCACCAGGCCTTGGAACATTGGCAGAAACCACAAGATCTTTCATCCAGGCAGGCGCGATGGGTGGAATTGCTCATGGAATTCCACTTTACCATTGTTTATAAACCAGGCACTGCCAATGGGAGGGCTGATGCTTTATCCCAGCACTTTGATCATGGTACAGTGGTTCAGAAACCTAACAAGAACATCACGGTTCTACCCTCCGAAAGCTGCCCCACTCTTCCATCCCTTTCCTCTCAGGGCCTGGTCCTTTCCCCCTCTTTTTTACAGAACGTTGTCTCTGCCACTCATCCTCTCCTTGCTGACAACTGGCCTGGATTGTATTATAATGCAGATAAAGGTTATCTTCAACATAAACAATCAAACACAATATTTATACCAAAAGAACTTAGGATGGAAGCTTTAAAGATATGTCATGACTCTCCTATTGCAGGACATGAAGGACAAAGAAGAACTCTTCATTTATTAAAAAGATTTTTCTATTGGCCTGGACAGTCACAAGACATTATTAATTATATCAAAACCTGTCAAGCATGCTCCCTCACAAAGGGTTCGCAAAAAGCACCAGCAGGCAAACTTTTACCATTACCTATACCTTCTAAACCTTGGACAGATATTTCCACAGACTTTATTACTGGACTACCAAAGTCAAATGGCTTCGATGCTATTTTAGTGGTAGTGGATCGTTTTTCAAAAGAAGTGGTTTTCATTTCTTGTTTCATAACCACTTCTTCATCAGATTTAGCTAAACTATTTCATGACCATGTTTGGTCAAGACATGGCTTGCCATTGTCTATTGTTTCAGATAGAGGACCTCAGTTTGCTTCCGCATTCACACAAGAGTTATGCCACTCCCTTGGCATACACCAAAAACTTTCTACTTCCTTTCACCCCCAAACAGATGGTCAAACGGAAAGGATAAACTGCAAGTTAGAACAATACTTGCATACCTTTGTGGCAAAGAAGCAAGAAACTTGGGCAGATTGGATAAAGATAGCAGAGTTTTCGCATAACAATGCCTTTTCCACAGCAATGAAAACAACTCCCTTCTCCATCACCAAGAAGTTTTCCCCATGACTGGGCTTTGAGGCAGACAAGGTCTCTCATGGATTTGCGAAAGAATTCCAACAAACAAACACTCAGATTCAAGAATTATTGGAAAAAGCCAAAGAAAAGATGATTCAAATAGCAGAATCAAAACGATCAGAAGCACCTCAATATCAGATTGGTCAAAAAGTCTGGTTATCTACAGAACATCTATCACTCCCCTATCCATCCAAAAAATTATCACAAAAATGAATAGGTTCTTACACCATCATTGACATCTTGCCCAATGTGGTAAAACTGCAGTTACCAGTCAATATACACATCCATCCAGTAGTAAACATATCCTGAGTCAAACTGTATCACAATCCCCTTCCTCAGCAGCCAGTCATTCATCCTGATTCTATCGCTATAACAGAAGAAGGACATGAAGAATGGGAGGTGGAATATGTGGTAGACTCAAGATTAAAAAAGGGTAAGCTGGAATACTTGGTGCATTGGAAAGGATATGATGCATCTGATCATACTTGAAAACCTGAGGATCATCTCCAACATGCCCCCCAAGCAACATTATCTTTTCATCTTTGCAATCCATCAGCCCCCAGGAAACTTCGGGGTCTGTTTTTTAAAGATTTTCATTCTTGCTTCGAACCCTATACCAATTTGACTACATCTGTCCCACTAGCCCTGTCTTATCTGGAATTTGAGACCTAAAAACAGGGTAGTGTTATAATGCACTTTTTCATTTTTACTCTTTTTGGACTTATCTTATTATTATTGCAACTCTTCACATTGTCACATCACATGACCCTTTCACCTCTTCACCCTTTCACATCTTCACATGTCACAGGTCTAGAACAATCTAGACTCTGATGTCATACCTCATATTTAATACATGTATTTCTAGGTCCCCACTCTTTTATTGCTATTGGTCAGATTACTGTACATTACTTTAGGGCCAGCAACATTCACATGGTCTGTGCACATACTGTAGCAATATATAAGGAGATTGGCTCAAGTCTGGGTTTTCCCAGTCTTGCACACTTGAATCTTCTAGTTCTTGTTATCCTTGGCTCTTATCTCTCTTTGCTCTGTTTGCCTAGTTCAGTGCCACTAGTCTAAAAGCACTACCCAGAACTTAGGAAAGATCAGCACACACCAAGCTAGGTGTTAGGATTTAACCAATGCATCAAAGGTTGTGTTTCAAGAATAGAAAAAAAGACTAAGAATGGAAGTGTAGGATCAAAGGTGCTTGTACCATGGGGATGGTGATTTCTGCCACAGATGCATCTAGAGATTAGATTCAGATCCAGATCCAATCTAAGATAAGATCCATGAAAATAGGATCAAGGGCAAATCCATATTAGATAACTGATAATCATGTGACCACTGCTAGGGAAAGGGAATAATAAATACTTTTAATAGAATAGACCACAGACTAGAGTTAAGCCAAAAATAAGGATCATTATGCATAATCACATGCTATTATGTGACTTTTTATGCCAGTAGATTGTTACTTCATAAGAATAACAGTAATGAGTACCCTTGATTAATTGAAGTATATCTCATGAGCCTGTGAATTTAATCACATGACCTAGGGAGATAATTTGTAGCCAAGAGTAACTATTGTATTTCATCTTACCAAAGCTAAGCAAAATTCTCATGTGTAATTGCAGTGCACTTTATACACTGCATTAAGATTAAATATTGCAATGGTTTGATTGCTCATTGTAGATCTATGAATCTAGCATCAAAGGTGCACTAGCTATTTACACAACAAGTAAAATAGTACCAACATTGAAATGGTTTTGTTGCTTAGTGTATTTCAGCATAAGCACATTGCTCAAGATCAGGGACAAAAGAAAAAATGGGGAAATAAAAGGGGTGAAATGTGGAATGAAAAGCAACAAAAACAGGAAGGAGAACAAGAACAAGCACAGAAACAAAGACCCTGCAGTATCAAGTGGACATTCTTCAAAAATGAAGCTGCACCACCACCAGTGGATATGCCACACTGGTTAGTACCTTGCTCCAACCATGATGTATGATATGCAATATGCTATGTACAGCCCTCCTGCACAATCGCAGAGTCGAATCAAAAGAGACACGTTGCAACCACCCGTGACTGAATCCATTTCCCAAGACGAGTTTCAATAATAACGACGACAACGCTCACGGTGTGAGCGATACGAGAGACAGATTAGTACGACTTATGGACGAGATATAACGTTTTTACTCAAGGCCCCGCATGCGGTCCTTGATCATGGCTCATTCCCTAGGCTCGGAGTTCCATGGCATCGGTCGTTCGGGTAGCCAGGACACAAAGGGTACTGGTCAGAAATGAGAAAACACCATGTAAGGGAAGTATCGGTATAACGCCACCCGGTTGGTGCATGCTGTCGCTCGTCACAGGTCCGGAGAAGAGACAGCAGAGTCATGATTCCGTGATTCCGGGTGGGTCTGGGATCTGTTGTAAACCCAGCACGCTTTAGCTTTCCATTTATGGTAATAGTTACATAAGCATAGAGCGTACACTTCATACTATTTTCTAGTTTATGTTCCTCAGTAGCTTGACATCTACTGAGGTTCTTATAGTTGTTATAATCAACGGCTGGACCTCGCCTGCCCAAGGCCGTGGGCACTCGTAAGGTACCATTAGTACCTGGAAAAGGGGGTAGTCAGCTGACTCATCAAGCTGACAGTCGGCTTCAAAGGTGTCCGGATGATAACCGGAAAACGGAAGTTTTATAACCTGCAACTTTACGATGACATGTTCGCGAAGCAAGGTGAAATCCCGTCATACTTATGGTACCATAGACAACCTTGTGTACAACTGAGACAGACAGTGTCGAGTGACTGAGTAATTCTCTAGACTTGGTGTTCTCGTGTGTATGCCACTCTCGGGATGATCTAAAGATACCTTCCCTAGACGAATCTGTTATTCTAAGCCACTTAATGTCTGTGTAGTGAACTTACACAACGCTTCTATCATCAGAGCCTAAAGTTAGCAGACAAATGGGACAAGTGCTGAGCATGGGTTACATCAGATATAATCCCAAATTTAATTAGGAACCATAAATTGATAGGTATACATGTGAACGATACTGCCATCACGCGATATTGTAACAAACGAAGTACTCTCAGCTCCTTGACATCCGGAACAGGTCATCACCGCGCACCTGTATGGGCTATACCTTTCTACGCAGTTCCGCACACCACCAGATTGGACGAGAGGTCTTGATTGTCACGAATTGTTCTGTGGGAACCAGGTGATTAGAGGTGGACATTAAACCACTAAACGATGATTCTGTTCCATCTTCCAAGAAGAACACGATCAGTAAATATACAAAAGCAGTGTTATGACTTACTCAAGTTCCATCGAAGACCGGACGTCGTCAACACAGTGGAGTCCACGCCGACAGGTAACAAACCACAAGTTGGGCCTAAAACACTATGGTCGATGGATATCCGGTGATGACCCTTGGCATGATTCAAGAATGCAGCCCCATGATTCGACGTCCACACTCACCCCGTCGAGAACCCAGCTGATGTTGTCATCTGTAACAACATAAACCCTCGGCCTTATCTGCCGGATCTTGTGGATGTACGCAAGGACATGCATAGTATGGTCGAGTCTACCAGAGAGTCCTCCGAGAATGACGGTTTCGTACTGAATCCGAACGCTTGGATTTCTGAGTGGTGGTCAACGGATCGATCTCACCTTGTGCCCTTCCTTGCGTTCGTTCCCTTCAAGCGCTTTGATGCACTTCATCAAATCTGTACTATCCTGGTCTGAGTCCTGCTGGACGGGTACTCCCTAAGCAGCTGTGAGGTCATCTATGTTACTAGAAAGCATCAAAAACGGACCTTTGAAGAATAGTACTCCCGAACGTCCTCGCGCAGGGAGTCCAAATCACCTTTGATTAGATCAGGAGTGTACCTATGCATTTATTCATCAAAGACCCATGTAACGAGACATTTGAGGCTTGTTGAACGTGAACTATTCTCACAGGTTTCGCAACTGTTCGCCGTCCTTTGTCTCTCCCATGAGGTCGTACAGACGGTTGGCACCGCCGTCAGCACAACATCTCCACGAGCAGGCATTCCAGAGTACCTTGAACAAAGACAGCGAGAAAGGCTGGTTAAGGATGATCAACGCCCGCCGTGCGTCATCGTGGTTCGTTGCCGGGGGGTTCAGAAACGGAGTTTCCCATTCCACAATCCTGGGGTCAGCAGCCATGAGCCTGCTATGACCAGTGAATTGACGGTCAGATAGGTGGAGGTGGAAACGTCGCTGGCGTTTCCCGGACATGATAGCACCCTGGCAAGCATTCGGTGAAGTGCGCAGCATCGAGGGGAGTCCTGCGCGGTTTCCTTGTATGTATGTGCGCCCTGCTTACCGTACACCGATCACGACTGTACACGAATCAGAATAATATATGGGACCAAGCCGTGCGAGCGACCAGAAACTAGTCCAAGACGACGTGAAGGTGCTACTGCGAGAAAAGGATGACCGGGTGCGTGTACTCGATGACATCGCTCGCCATGCTCGGTCTACACTTGTTCATGACATTACCGACGTCTTTTTTTCTAGATAGCGGCCCTCGAGACGCGTTTGGAGGCATACGGTGCGCGTACGTCGGCTGCCCACGCCCGTTTATTGAAAACGATCGATGTGTTGGATGCTTTGCGTTGTCAACACGCGCTGGAAATTTCGGCCCAGGAGCAAGAAAAAGTGAAGCTCATGCATGAAGTAGATCGTTGGCACAGCGTAGCACAGAATCTGGAGATAGAGAGGGACGAACTGAAGGATGTCGTCGAGGATCTGATCCAGAAAGGTACGTCGGTGCCCTTCTATCTCGACTTACTCCCAAACGTTCAATTTCGTGGCATGAACCACATGGAGGTTTTGTTCTTACCCTCTGTTTGGTTTTATCAGTCCAAGTTTCGAATGAATGGAGCTCATGGCCGTGTAGCCGAATGCGTATAACGAAACATGCAGGTGTGTCGTCTTTCCTGTCCTCCAAACCCATCCGACGCCTTCTTGCGAGGCAATCTCAATGTTGACTTCCCAGAGCAGGTTGCCTCAGGCGAGATCGATAATGGGATGAAAGACGATTACAACAACGACCTGTTCGCATACGCTGCCTCCATACTTGCCAGGTCAAGGATGGAACTTGGCTTGGAACGGCAGCGCCACTGCAGGACCGTAGAAGAGGCAAATATCCACATCGAGGAACTCGAAGCCAAGGTTGCAGTGCGCGAGGCTGAGTTAGAAGGTTGCATAGCCTCGCACGGAATGTTGGAACATCAACCAGAGGAACCTAAGAATGTCTTTACGCGTAATTTTGAGAAGCGAAAACTTGGTAAGTCTCTCACCAAGCCGAAGCCATTGTCAGACGAGGAGTGTCTCCGCTTCCTGGAGAGCAACAACGCGCGAAATAAATCTCTGGAACTCGAGATTCGTCATATCGCGGAAAAGGTAGGCATCCTTGTAGCAAAATGGGGTGATTTGGCTTCGTCTGATGTGGTCAGTTGGGGCAAGCCAGGGTGGCAGTCTCGACTTCAAGCGATTCTAGCAAAGAACCCCAGTTACCAGCACCGCCAAATGGTAACAGAGTTATTCTGACGCCGAGTACCCGAACGAGGAGTGCATCAGTCGATCCAAACACACTATCACGTCCGTCGGACGTTGGAAAAATGCCAGCAACACCCGCACCAACGTCACCGTCGACGATGCTTTCGATAGCCCAGCTCGACAACCAGATCCGGACGATGACTACTCAGATAGATGTACTTGTATCAGAGCGGACAACTCTAATCGAAGCGGCCGCAATGCAACGAAGGGTACGACTACTCTTTTTTCTCGCCGTGCTTGTGCAGGTAACTCAAGTACTGCATGTGCAGGTCACGGATGGGATAAACATGGACAGTTTTCAAGACGTCTTGAGAGTTGAAGGAGAATGCGTTCGGTGAGGCATCTATCCGATGATTGGGAGGTTTTGGCTAACAGTAATGACAGACTCCAAACCGAGGTCGACGACCTTCGAGAGCAGCTTCAACGTGCTCGTGCCTTTGCGCGCGCTCGAGAAATGGCCCTTAAACACGAAATTGCGCAGCTTCGAGCGTCCGCGTCTAGTTCATCTGCTTTGTGTCCTGTTCCCGTACGTCTTTCTATTACATACACTCGCTCTAGCGCATCTGTTATAACTTCGAGTGGGTATATTTGTACAGGACTTGCACTGCATCTTTAGCCCACAGCCGCTCGTGGACATCTCAAGCGAAGAGAGCATGGAACTCGCATCACCCCTCATGCCGACCATTGTCCTTAACTCCGACTTCTTCCCTGCTCACTCGGAGACAGAACTAGAACTCGTGTCATTCTCGTTTTCCCCCGAGCATGCGTCCCCTCCCGCACCCGAGATTCCGCTGACCCCTACTCATGCCATGCGTTGCAGCCCTGGCCTGCAAGACATAGAAAGGGTGCAAGCAGCACTTGATGCGGCGAGGATACACCTGGCTCAGAAGGAGGAGGCACTAGTGCAACTCCGTGCCAAGATGGAGAGGTTCCAGCTGGAGATGCAGGCGCGAACACGGAACGACGGGGACGGGAGATAGAGTTGGCGATCTTAGGCTTTCCATCGCCCCTCTGCAGAAATATGCCAATCTAAAAATTGTCTTTCTTGCGTTGGCTCTTCTTGCTTCTGCTCTCTAACTTATCATATCCCTGTTCTTTGTCGTCTTGCTTATTCGAGTTTTGTTTTTTGTCTAGTTGTCTGTATATTTGTGTTGAGTACTCTGCTATAAAAAGTGAAATTGTTGTAGAACTGCAGCAAAATTCACCTATTAGTGCAGTTCAAGAACCTCTTGCCCTGTGTGTGGCATATTGCAGCCTCTGGGGTAAAATTACTTTGGACTGGAAAGTTTTGCTCCAATTAGCTGAAATTCATGGTAAGCTTGGAAGGTAAGCTAAATGCTGTTGATGAGTGGTCAATAACATTGCATTAGGAACTTTACAAGGATCTAATTGAGCTTATTATGGCTATTTTGTCTCATTGTAACTTGTTACAGCTTGTCATGACTCACTTAGTATAAGTCAAAATAGCTGTAATAAGCTAAAATTAGATCTTTGTAAAATTCCTGATGTAATTATTCTAGAGAAGTCACATCTAAGGATATATTTTGCAGCTGTTAAAACTTGTTGAACTTGATTGCTTGTGGGTCTTTCTGAACTTTATGGTCAGCAGTCTCTATACTTGAAGTCACATATACAGTGAGCTTGAAAACCCTTTTGATATTGACTTAAATGGTAGTAATGTTAAGTTTGAGGGCTAATTGGATTGGCATGTGACTGTCAAGGGTGAGAAGACTCAGTCATGTGCAAGACAATGGACTGACATTTGTATGTACCTGTCAAGGGTGAGAAGACTAAGTACAGGTAAGTACAGGTAAGTAGTGTAGAAAATGAAAGAGCTTACCTCAGTTGTGTGCAAGACAATGGACTGAGGTGTTCTGAACTAAGCAGGTATATCATATATACTGGTATGGATGTATCCTATGATCAATGTAATGACAGCATTCATAAAACTGCCAGACTGAAACATAAAGTAACAAAAGATAAAGTACATATGCAAGATGGTAACAAGGGAAATGGATGGGACTGCAATGCATCTCAAGCATGTGATGCTGCAGCTCACATGCATATCTGCTAGATATGGCACATATCATGTTCCTGGCTGCATATGTGCTTGATGATCCAATATTCCCCCTTAAGCTATGTGGAGCCCAAGCTTGGTAGCAAAGTGCTTGACCTTTGGGGATGGAAGAGCTTTGGTGAGAGTGTCGGTGACCATATTGGCAGTGGGACAAAAATAAAGATGGATTTTTCCATCATCAATGATCCAGCAGATGAAGTGAAAATGAATGTTGATATGTTTGGTATGCACATGATATTGGTGATCATGAGCAAGAGCAATGGTGGATTGATTGTCAGAAAGAAGGGTGATGGAATTAGGGGGTTGAGTGAAGATCTCAGCAATGAAAGAGCAGAGCCAGAGGGCTTCTTTAGTAGCATGCATAGTGGTGACATATTCACTTTCTGTGGTTGAAAGAAATACAATGTCCTGCTTCTTGGAGATCCAGAATATGGCTTCTCCATCAAGGAGAAAAGCACAGCTGGAAACAGCCTTGTGATCTTCCACCATGCTTCCATCAGCATTAGTATATCCCTGTAGGGCTTTTGCAATATCTCTGTACATAAGGTACAGGTCCCTAGTGCCAATGAGGTACCTGTAAATGCATTTAATGGCATCCTAATGCAGCATGCCAGGATTGCTGGTGAATTGTGACATGGTGGCAACAGCATATGATATGTCAGGGTGGATTCTGAGTGCTGCATACATGAGGAAACTAACAGCTTTACAGTATGGGATGTGCTGCATGGCTGCATATTCAGCATCAGACAAGGAGGACTGACTGGTGGTCAATTTTAGCTGAGGTTTCATGGGTGTGGAAACAGGCTTGAGTTTGTTGAAGCCAAAATGACAGGTGATGGAGTCAAGTTATGAGCACTGGAAAAGAGAGATAGTGTGGGTATCATGATTGTAAATTACCTCAATTCCCAGGAGCCAGTGGAGTTTTCTAAGATCCATGATCTTGACATGCTTTCAGATCTGTGCCTTAATCATCCATATGAGAGCAAGGATTGAGGCAGCTATGGTACAGTCATTAATGTGTACAACAATAATGATAAGGGACTGCTGAGCATGCTTAATGAAAATGGCTTGGTCAACTGCACACTGTTTGAAGCAGAGGGCCTTGACTAAGATCTCAACTAGTTTTTGGTACCAGCAGTGACTGCTCTGTTTGAGTCCATAGAGTATCTTGCACAATCTACAAATGCAGTGAGGGTGGTTGGAATCAGCATACCCAGGTGGCTGATGCATGTAAATGCATTCTTTGTCTTTGAGCTCTCCATTGAGATAGGCTCCCTTGATGTCAATTTGATGTAGCTTGAGATTAAGCCAGGCAGCAAAGGTGAGAACAGTATGGATTGAGGCAAGTTTGGCAATAGGGGCATATATATCAAAATAGTTGACACCCAGGACTTGTGAAAATCCTTGTGTGACAAGACATGCTTTATAGTGCACAATGATCCCTGCAGCATTCTTTTTAGCATGAAAAACCCATTTGAAACCTACTATATTGGCTGCAGAAAATGGGTCAACAAGTTCCCAGGTACCAGCTTTGTGCAACATATTGAGTTTATCATTAATACCCTGTTTCCATAGTGGCCAATCTGGATGGTGTTTCACCTCAGCAAGGGAGGTGAGTTCAAGAGCCTTGGCCTTTGCAATGGTGTTGTTGAGAACAAGTACCAGTTTGACATTATCATTATAGGTGTCTGCCCTGAGTATTTCATCAGCTGTCCCCACCCCTTCAAGAGTGGTGGAGCCAGTATTTGATTCACATGTGACCACTTTCTGAACTGGGTTGAAAAGCTAAACACCATGAGGTGGAATAGGGTTGACAGCCTTGCCATGAATTATGTCAAGGACATGTTGAGAGGGTTGGCAGATGCATTTTGGGTGAGATAAGATGATAGGAGCTGAAGATGATGGCTAATCAGGGATATTGAGTGTGGCTTGTGTAGCTGATGACATTAACTGGGCTACAGCGGCATTAGATACAGTGGCATGGGGCTGGTGATTAGATAATGGCACATGCATGACATCAGCTTCAAGTGGGATTATAGCATCCTCCCCCTTGATGTCACAGCAGGTTTCCTGCCAATAAATACTGCATTTAACAGTAACAATCCACTTTGCTGGCTAGTAAACATGATAAGCATTCTCAGATTGATCATTAATGCCCATCCAGTGGACTTTATTGGCCCTCCAGGCTAGTTTATGTCCATGCACAGTTCTAGTATACACCATGGATCCCCACTCTTGGACATGGCTGAGATTGGATGGCTGCCCAAAAGCAACTTTATATGGCATCAAGCCAGCTAGGACTTTGGTGGATATCTGATTTTTCAGTTAGATAACATGTCAGGCAGCCTCTCCCCATAGAAACTTTGGCAAGCTGCTTGCATGCAGGAGGGCATGGACATACTCAAGAATCATGTGATTGAGCTGTTCAGCAACACTGTTGTGCTGGGAAGTGTCAGGCACAGTGAAACATTGGGCCATTCCCTGGCAGCACAGGTACATGATGAATTCTTTTACTTGGTACTCATCACCATGGTCTGAGTGGAGCAGTTTCACCTGTGTGGCAAGCTGCCAATTGAGCCAAGCCTTGAAAAACTGGTAGGCTGCAAAGGTCTGACTCTTCTGGCAGAGTGTATATAGGTAGGTAAGTTGTGAGTGATTATCTGTGAATGTCACATAATAACAGCAATCTCCTAAGGTTGCAATAGGTGCTGGCACCCAGATATCAGACCATACCAGTGTACCAATGGAAGCTGTGTGCTCTCCCTTGCAAACCTTTGCAATAGGCTTGCAGGTTACCTTTGCATACACACATGACTCACAGAAGGTGCCTTTGTCCTTTTTCATATCAAATTTCAAACTATTGACCAGTCTCTTTTCCACAAGGCTCTGAGCAACAGATGGAGCAATATGCCTATAATGACAGTGCAGTTACAGGATCATCATGAGCTTGGTAGCAGCAGTTGCAGAGTTGTGACCATGCATGATCTGATATAAGCCCTTGGATGTGCATGGTATCCTGCCAATTGTGTTGCTGTCCAATTCCCATATTGTGCAGAAACTGTCTGCAAATGTAGTCAAGAGCCCAAGCTCATCAAAACAGCCAATTGACACTAGCATGTATCTGACCTCAGGCAAGAATAACACCTTAGTAAGTTGTAGCTTGGTTGAGTCATACTCATTTGGTACCTCAATCACCATGTCACCAACACTGGTTGTGACAAATTTCTGACAGTTTGCAGCAGTGAATGATTTGTTTGGGATAGTTCCAAAGTTTTCAAAACAGTCATGATATGGAGAAATGTGACAGGTCAATCCTAAATCAAAGAATTCAATTTGGCAGGGGTGAGTATGCTTGTCATGCACCTCCATAGTGATATTCTCATCACATGCATCAGGGGCAGCACAATTGACAAACACTTTGTTTTCAACTAGCTGCACTCTGGCCTCCTGCAGGTCCCAGATATCTTCAAAAATGTCTTCATCTGTGACTGAGAATCAATCTGGTATGTCTTCATCATTGCCTGTATCTGCTGACTCCTCATGTAACAGGCTGGAGATCCAAATTTCATTGCTCAAGTCATCCAGGACATCAAAAACACCAAATTCTGAATTGGTGTCTTTATCCATAACATTAGCAACATTGCTCATGGTAGGTTTCTTTTCACTGCTGTCCTTCTTATGGAATGCAGCTAAATGCTCTGTAGAGCCGCATTCCCAGCATTTTGGCAGATTATGCCTCCAGTGCCTATGCCTACCATTAGTGGTGTGCTGCCCTCTCTCTCATCTGCATACAGGGATTGATGAGTTGACAGTCATGGCCTCATCTTTATTGCAGTCTTTTCTATCAAAATGATTCGAATATTTTGCCTTTTAATGCTCTGCTTTCTCAGTGATAACAGAGATAAGGATGTTAGGGTCAAGGGTTTTGGTGGAGCTGAAAAGCTGGGCAGTGGTAAGTTGACTTGAGGCAAAGTTAGCAAGTGGGCTGGGGAGGGATTTAATGATGGTAGACTAGTAATCTGTTTCATTAATGATAATGCCAATGGCCACTAATTCTTCTTGTTTAGTTCACAGCCCATCAAGGAATTGGCAAATGTCACCTTCTTTGGCTAATTTGGACTCTAAAAATTGTGTATGCAGATCTATCTGTGCATATGCTCCCTTCTCTGTATATTCCTTTGTTATCTTATTTCACATTCCAGTGATGCTCATTTGCTTTTGGATGTGCAAAGCAGTCAAGTTAGAAATTTACTGGATAAGTAAATGTGTTATGAAGTGACACTCCAGCACTAGAGTCAGTCATGTGACATCATGTGATTGTGCACAAGACACCCCATTTTAAGCTTAACCCTAGTCTGTGGTCTGTTTCCTTTAAGAGTATTTATTATTCCTTTCCCTTAGCAGTGGTCATGTGATCATTAGTCACCTGACATGGATCTTCCCAGGATCTTCCCTGGAACTGCCCTCCATCTAATCTCCATGAATCTGATCTGATCTGGATCTGGATCTGGATCTGGACCCTAGATGCATCTGTGGCAGATCTATAGATTGGATCTCATCTGTGGCAGAGATCTCCGTCCTCATGGTGCAAGCACCTCTGACCCTGCATTCATTTCATAGATACTTCTCTTCCATTCTCCCACATCCACATGGTATCCTGCCATACTCATTAATATCTGCCCCATGCTTTTCCCTCATGTTTCCTTATCTATTAACCCAGGGTTTAGGGCATCCCCTGATTAGGTAGTTCCTGTATTTAGTCAGCATGGTCTGTGCACCAGGCCTTGGAATATATAAAGGCAAGGGTAGGCAAGCTGGAATTCCCCAGTCTTGCTCACTTGAGTCTAGATTTAGGTTCAGTCTTGCTGGTATAAGTGCTTCCTTGACTTTCAGCCTGCCAGTCTCAATACTTGGCTCTCACTTTTGTCTCAGCATGCCTAGTTAGGGGCCACTAGTACAAAAGCCCTTTAGCAAGATTAGGAAGGCACTCACCAAGGGTTAGGGTTAGGATTAGGTCAATGCATCAAGAGTTGCATTTCAAAATGTTTGACCACTCATTTATTCTTCAACCACTTATTCACTTTGTCCTTCTGATTCATGGTTATAGGAGGTGCATGACTGGGTTTGACAGTAATGCCATCAAAATTGCCCCATAGCTTGTTGGCCTTGACAGCAACCTGGAAATGAAAAGCAAAAATGGCCCAGTTTATGCCTTTGACCTCAAGTTTTGGCATATTGCTGGGAAGAATGTTAGTGGAAATGGGTACAATGGTGGTCATTGTGGTGAGATTGAATTTAGTCAATACACAGGGGGATCAGGGCTTATAACCTGTTAAGTTTGAGAGCTAACTGAATTGGCACATAACTATCAAGGGCAAGAAGACTCAGTTGTGTGTGAGACAATGGACTGATATTTGTATGTACCTGTCAAGGGTGAGAAGACTATGTACAGGTAAGTACAGGTAAGTAGTGTAGAAAATGAAAGAGCTTACCTCAGTTATGTGTGAGATAATGGACTGAGATGTTCTAAACTAAGCAGGTACATCATATATAGTGGTATGAATGTATTCTATGATCAATGTAATGACAGCATTCATAAAACTGCCAGAATAAAACATAAAGTAACAAAAGATAAAGTACATACATGAGATGGTAACAAGGGAAATGGATGGGACTGTGATGCATTTCAAGCATGTAATGCTATAGCCTGCATGCATATCTGCTAGGTACAGCACATATCATGTTCCTGGCTGTGCACATGCTTGATGATCCAACAAGTAAATGAAGTATACTGCCATACAGCATGGAAATCATGCTTAGCTTTGGTGAAGTTATAGTGACTCAAAAATTTGATCCAATATTCAGCACGTTTTCAATGTTTATAGAATAACTCCACAACAAGAACAAATAAAGCTAAAGTGTAAGTTGAAGACTAATAGTAGTTGGTCAGGGCTACATGACAATATTATAATTATACAATTCTGATCAAAATTGATCAAGATATGGATAATTTAAAATAGGGACTTATTGGATCAATTATTTTGCTATGCAACAGAAATGCATAAACAGCCTAATGGCAATGCACACAGCCTATTAGTATCATATCCCATACCTCTGATCAAATTCCAACCCAATTCTAACCTGGCTTATAACTGGTCCTTGTATCCAGTAAGCCACTCTAGTTTTCTGACTTCTCTCCAGGCAACTCTAGCCCTCTATCACCATTCCATTTTATCCCAGCTACACATGTACACTTCCCACCTTCCATCAGTATATGCTCCCCTGGCCTCTGCTCCCACTCTGCCCTATTCTGTTTCTAGTTTTATCTCTGTTCCAGCTAAGTACTACCTTAGTTTCACTTTGCCTTCTCTGGACCACTTCACTGTAACTCCATTCCTAGTTCCACTTTCAGTTACTGTTACTGTTACTGTTTTCATTCCTGTTCCTGTTTCCCTTTACTTTATCCTGTCATTTCTCAGTTTCAGTCTGACATGATTGAATATTATCTTCTCTAATATCTCTATTCATTTTTTAAATATTTAGACATCTGCTTCACTTCTGAGTTTGCACCTGTTTTACTTTGCTATACTCCTAGATAGTTCTGCCTCTCTGAGGTATAAGTACTGTAGTCCTGTATCTTGTACCATAGTACAAATATTAACATAAATATTTCCTTGTTATTATTCTTACTCTGATTGAGCCCATAGACTCACTCTGACCCTCCAGGTTACTCTGGAGCACCTCTGGGGCCAAGTGATATCCTTGAAGGAATTGTAAGGTCTTACCCCCATAACTAGGCTTGACTCTCCTTATCTTGCCTATCCCTCTTGTTAGGCATTGAGACTACTTTCCTTTCTATCTCCAACATCTTTGTAAATCAGGACACCAGAAAGTGCAAGGGCACATCACATAAGGTGAAGCCAAGTTCTATCTGATCAACAAAACCCTTCCTGAGTCCTTTTGAATGCCTCCAGACATCTCCAGAGTTTCTGGAGTTATAACCTTTCCTCAAGTTTGTATATCACCAAGGTGCTAGAACCTGATCTTTGTTCTCTAGCCATAAGGGTTTCATTTGATGGATATAAGTTTTAACAATTAGGCAGTGTTTAATAGCCACAGGGCAGTATTGAAACTGCAGGAAACTGCAGGATACTTGTAGTTATTAAGTATCCTAAGATAACTAATGGTGTGATGTACTTATTAGCTTATGTAAGCTACAGAGCATAGGTAATCAACCAATTCCAATAGGCAGTGCATCCAGTACTATATAATGACATTTAATGCCCCCATAACTCTATAATTCAGTATGTATTCCATTTCCTCTGCTTAAAAGGAAAATATTCTTTTTTTGGCTTTTCATGGCTATTCCACTTGCTCTATTGCCCAGCAAACTGGTCTTGGCAAGTCTACTGTCATTAGAACTCTTTATAATATTCTTTTCAATTGCCAAATGCCCTTTTCTGATTATCTCTTCAAATTTTTCTCTATAGTCCAATGTTCTATTTGCTTACAAATCAGAACTGGCAGGGTTGCCAATGCTGTCCAGGCTACCAACAATATCAACACCATCACTTCCCATCTAGTTATTTCTCAAACTATTAGAAATATTTTCAAGAAATATTTATTTAAGGCTGTGATAAAGAAGAAAAGTCCTTGCTTAATACAAGACATAGGCAGAAAAAGTTGGCCTTTTCTCTAAAGTACAGAAAATGGACTGTGAAGGATTGAAAAAGGATAGTTTGATCAAATGAGACTAAAATCAACAGGTTTGGGTCAGATAAAAGGCAATGGATCTGGAAAAAGGAGAGAGAGAGGTTAATTCAAAGAAAGATGCAAGAAACAGTCAAGCATGAAGGTGGAAACATTATGGTATAGGGATATATGAAATGAAATGGAGTAGAGTATTTTGCAGAGGTTGAGGAAAAAATGAATGCTAATTAGTATGTGTTCATTTTAAAAGACCACATGCTACCTAGCCTGAAGAAAAGTGAAATTTCTAAAAAGAAGGTAATTTTTTAGCAGAACAATGATCCTAAACATACTTTAAAAAAGGCCCAGAAATAAATAGAAGATAACAACATTTCTCTTCTGGACTGATTTGCACAGTTTCCAGATATCATTTCTATTAAACATTAATGGATTTATCTCAAGAAGGAGCTGGCCAAGTATAAAAAAACATCAAAAGGGGTCTGGAAGTTATAAAAAAGAGTAAAGAAAGTGTGGAATAATATTCTGTTATAATACACTTTTTCATTTTTTCCTTCTTTGGCATTTTCTTCTCACTACTGTAGCTCTTTACATTGTTGCATTATGTGACCATTTCACTTCTTCACTATTTCACACCTTCACACTTTTCACCTTTTCACATTTCACTTCTTCACATGTCACAGATCTAGAGCAATCTAGATTCTGCTGTCATAACTCATGTTTATCTGCTGTATTTCTAAGGTCCCCACTCTTCTTTTGCCATTGGTTGGCTTACTGTACTGTATTTAGGGTCAGCACCATTTACATGGTCTGTGCACATACTGTAGCAATATAAAAGGAGGTCAGCTCAAGTCTGGATTTTCCCAGTCTTGTGCACTTGAACCTCTTAGTTCTACAAGTCCCTTGGCTCTTATCTCTTATCATCACTTTTGCCTAGTTCTTGTGTCTCTAGTTCGAAGGCACTACTCAGGATTAGTCAGCACATACCAAGGCTAGGTGTTAGATTTAGATCAATGCATTAGCAGCTGTATTTCATATTCTATTAGAGGTGTGTTAGAATTTGATTGAGAGTATGCCCAGAAGGTTGAAAGCAGTGACCAAGGTCAAGAAAGGCCATACAAAATACTAAAATACACAGTTTATGCATTTCTGTTACATAGCAAAATAATTAATATAATGAGTTCCTGTTTTAAATTATCCATATCTTGATCAATTTTAATTGGAATTATATAATTCAGGTATTTTCATGTAGCCCTGATTGATTACTATTAGTCATTAACTTACACTTTAGCTTTATTTGTTCTTGTTGTGGAGTTATTCTATAAATATTGAAAAAATGCTGAATATTAGGTCAATTTTTTGAGTTACTATATATAGTGGCTTAAAAAATTATCCCAATATTTACATATTGTTATGAAGTGACACTGCAGCACCAAAACTGGTCATGTGACATCATGTGATCATGCACAAAGAACCCCTTTTTCAGCTTAACTCTAGTTTATAATTCCATTCTATTAAAAGTATTTATTATTCCCTTTTCTAGCAGTAGTCATGTGACAGTTAGTTACCTGACATGGATCTTTCTGGGATCTTCCCTGGAACTACCCTCTATCCTATCTCTATAAATCTGATCTGGATCTAAATCTCATTTAAAATATATCTATGGCAGATCTATAGATTGGATCTGATCTGTGGCAAAGATCCCTATCCTCATGGGTGCAGTACCTCTGACCCTGCACTTCCATTTTATATCTTCTCTTCCATTCTCCCACATCCACATGACTTCCTGCCATACTTTTTCATCTTTACTTTATGCATTCCCCTTATATATTTATGCCTAGGGTTTGGGGCATTCACTGATTAGTAGCTCATGTATTAGTCAGCAGTAGTCCTTTCATAATATATAAGAGTGAGGGTGTAAAGGACTGGCTTCCCAGTCTTTGTTACTTGAGCCTTGAACTTTCACAGGTGATTTTTGGTGATTATTTCTTTAAAATATAACTGAAATTTATCTCTTTACAGTCATGGATGATTCATCCTTTCCTTTATCCATGCCTAGTTAGAGTCACTAGACTCAAAAGCTCACACAATAGAAGAAGCACCTCAAGATGGGGTTAGGGTTAGGATGAATCTCTCCATTCAGCAGTAGCAGCAAGCCCTTATGCAAAGATCACATGTCACATATATTGAACTAATTGCAATGGTTCTTAGCAATATCTAATTATTATCCTAGACTATAAGTATATAAAATAAAGCACTTGCTTCTGGCTTTCTATCAGTTAAAGAATCAGAGCATTTGATTATGTTTTGATGAAATGGCAGCCATATTAAAATAACAACTTACTAAAACAGTTTTTTTGAGACACTATCTTAATGTGAACTGATGAAATACTTCTGAGGCCTGAGGGTACTCTAATACTGCTGCTGCTAGTCAAGGCTTTGAACTTAGAGCCAAGGAACTAGGCAAGGAATAGAGAAATAAGAGGCAAGAGACTTGGACTTGTGAAAGCAGAGAGCTCAAGTGCACAAGACTGGGGTTAGCCAGGCTTGCACCTTTTCTTTATATATGCTACAGATGTGTACACAGACCATGTACAATGGACTGGCCCTAAACTAATGTACAGTAAGCCAACCAATGACAATAAAAAAGTAAGGATCTAGAAATATATAAGAATAACATGAGATCAATAATGTCAGGGTCCAGACCAGTCTAGACTTGTGAACATGTGAAGGCATGAAATGTGAAAAGGTGAAGATATAAAAGGATCATGTGATGTGACAATGTGAAGAGTTACAAGGGTAAGGAGAAAATGAAAAAAATGGAATAAAAATTATAACATTTTTGACTTTGAATTTCTAGTAGAGATATTAG
>JBBPKN010001128.1:0-21024 GCA_038089275.1 Pulveroboletus cf. rosaemariae | reverse complement strand
TTCAGTTTCAGGCTGATATTATGGTGTATTGTCTTCCCTGACATCTTCATTCATTTCCTAGATATCTAAACATCTGCTTCACTTCTGAGTTTGTATCTGTCTCACTTCACTATACTCCTAGATAGTTCTGCCTTTCTGAGGTATAAGTACTGTAGTCCTGTATTTTGTACCTCAGTACAAATATTAACATAAATACCCTTTTGTTATTGTCCTTACTCTGATTAAGCCCTTGGGTTCACTTTAATTCTCCAGGTTACTCTAGAGTACCTCTGAGGCCAAGTGATATCCTTGAAGGAATCATAAGGTCCCACCCACATGACTGGGCTGGACTCTCCTTATCCTGCCTATCCCTCTTGTTGAGCACTGAGATAGCCTCCTTCTCTACCTCTGACATTTATGTAAATTGGGACACCAGAAAGTGCAAGGGCACACCACATAAGATGAAGCCAAGTCCTGTCCAACTAATAAAACCCTATCCAAATCCCTCCAGATGCCTCCAGAGTCTCTGAAGTTATGACCTTCTTTAAAAAAGAAGATCAGTATATGTTTTTAACAGTCTATTCATACTTGGTATACATTTTAACACTAGCTGATAAATGATAAGTAATGTATCTGTGTGGAAATAGATGAAAAGAGATAGAATAATTAGAAGTTAGCAGATCTATTAAAACCATTTATAATATAGAACTTCCTATAGTAGACTTCAGAGATTTCAAAGGGTCAAACAGGACCTGGTTTTACCTTATATGGTGTGCCCTTGCACAGTCTGGTGTTCTGATTTATAGAGGGGTTGGAGATACAGAGAAGAGCCATTTCATGGCTTAAAAAATGAGATAGGCAAGACAAGGAGTATCAAGCCCAGTTATAGAGGAGAAAGTCATTAAGACTTGACTAGAAGGGCCATCAAGGCCTATTATAATCTCTGGAGTTGTCTGGAGGATTAGGAGTAAGCCAGGAGGCTTGGTTAGAGTGAAAACAAGGTAAAGGAACACTTCAGCACTTATTCTATCTTGCCATTAGTACAAGCATTTCCAGCCCTCTATTCCATTCCACTCTTATTCTGACTTCAGTTTTGCTTCTCAACTTATGATTTCTACTTATTATAGTTCTTGCTCCAGCTTCTCCAGAGCTACTCCACTTTAACTCTGCTTTTTCTTGACATTAGTTCTTACCTTCTGTTTTGTTTCAGCTTCATATCCAACCACTTTGTTATGATAACACCTGTTGTCAGTTACTCTTAAATATCTCTAATCTTATCTCCATTTGTATCCAGGTTGCATTGGTACCTGCCTTCACTTCTAAAATAACTTCCTTCACATCTCTGTCTCTTCTTTAGATAATCTGCTTCTTCAAGATATAAGTATAGTAGTTCTGTATCTGTTACCTTAGTTTGAATATTGACAGAAACATCCCATATTTCTGTCTGTTCACCCTCACTCTGACTAAGCCCTTGGGCTTACTCCAACCCTTCAGATTACTCTGGAGTTTTCAGCATGAAAGTTATTATGACTTAATGTTGACTTGGGATAAGCAACAACTTTACTGTTGTTACTACCCCTATCCAACCTGAGTCCCCTAACTCACTCTGACCCTCTGACCCTGCTGGAGATTATAACCAGCCTACTGGCTACCTTCCTCAAGTCTTGATAACTCTGCTCCTTAAAACTGGACTTGATACTCTTCATCTTGTCCATCTCTCTTGTTGAGCCCTGAGCAAGTTCTTTTTTACTATCTCCAGCCTGCCACAAATCAGAACACCAAGGCTATGCAAGAGTGCACCACATAAGATGAAGCTGAGTTTCATTTGACAAAAAATCTGCTACTTGACTACTTGATTATTTTCAGAAATCTCTGGAATTATCTGGAGACCTCTGGAGCTTACATCTCCTTCCAGTGAACTCCAACCTAGCAGGAGTAGTAGTAGTAGTGGATTTGTTATTTGACTATTTTTGAGTTTTGACAATAGATGCCAATGCAACCTGGATACTAATGAAGATGTTAGAGAAGACAATGTTAAATAATGCAGACTAAAACTAAATAATAACTGGAAGAGATAAGGAGGAAAAGAATTAGAATCAGAAACTGAGGGTGAAGTAAGGTACAGAGTTGTGATGGAGTTATCTAGAGAAGACAAAGTGAAAACTAAGATACTATATAACTGTAAATAGAAATAGAGCTAGAGTCAGAATCAGGGCAGAAAGGAAACAGAGAGTCAGACAAGTCTGTACTAATAACTGGGCAAAAGGAATATGAGTATATGTCACATCCCATGCCAATGAGTCAACTCTGCTATGTCTTCAGTGCAACTCCAGTTGCTTTCACACTTTAAGCTGCATATTTTCTAGTTCCCTTTACCTCCATCTTTTCCTATCTAATGATTGTTTCCAACTTTACCTACACTAACTCTGTACCATTCCAATACAACTCTATAGTTCCTCTGATCTCACTTTCTGTTCCTGTTTCTTTCTGCCTCACTTCTCCCTGTCATTATTTAGTTTCAGTTTGACATTATTCAATGTTGTCTCCTCTGACATCTCCATCTGTATCCAGGATGCATTGGCACCTGCTTTGCTTATGAGACAACTCCTTTCATATCTCCATTTCCTCCTTAGATAATCTGCCTCTCTGAGATATAAGTACTGGAGCTCTGTATCTTGTACTTCAGTTTGAATATCAACCATAACACAATGTTACAATCCTCTTAGACTCCCTTCTGCTTCATGACTTGACATTGTACCTCTTGTTAGGAAAGGCTCTACAATCTATCCTGGACCTCCAGTAGTTTCTGACCCCTCTGTAAATTGGGGCACCCAGTACTAGCATAAGGGCACACCACATAAGGTAAAGCCAAGCCCCATCCACTCTGGAGTTATCCAAAGTACACCTGGAGTATATCACAATTTTATAACAGTATATTCAAACTCCCACTTGTGCTGGTACTGCTATCATATCTATCCATGTAACTAGAGCTCACTCTCATGCTGTCCTTGATCAGTTCAAGAGTTTCTCTGCCTGCCATGCCCCAGGCTCAGCCTCACAGGCTCCTGCTCCCTTCCACTCTTCCACACCTAGTGCTCCAGTTGATAAAGCCCCTAATGGTTCCAAGGTTCCCCAACCTCCCCACACCCCTGACAACCATGGTGACCAGCCAGGAGTACCAGATAACCCTGGAGATAACCCCTCTGATGGATATTCTGATATTTCAGAGAATAATCCCAAACCTTTCCCAGACCTGGAACCTATTTCCATTCACCATGATACTATCACTGATCTTGCTAGCACCATTTGTGGATTAGCTCACTCTTTCCATCATATCCCTGAAACATCACAGCATACTAAAGTACATAAACTGGACCAGTTTGACAGAACTGATCCCCAGAAGCTCCACATTTTTCTGGTGCAATGTGAATTAAACTTCCAGGATCATCCCAAAGCCTTTGCCAATGACTAAGCCAAGGTCACTTATGCTCAGTTCTACCTTAAGGGCATGGCATTGAAATGGTTTGAGCCTGACCTTCTTCTTACTAAAGACCCTAACTTCTGCCCCTTGTGAATGGACAATTATAAGGAATTTATTCAGGAACTCCGGACCAATTTCAGACCCCATGACCCAGTTGGAGATGCAGAGCACCAGCTAGACCAGTTGACTATGAAGGATAGTCAATGAATCAACAAATATGTAGTTGAGTTTAACAGAACTGTATCTCAAGTCCAGGGCTACAGAAAAGGTGCCCTCCACTACTACTTCTATAATGGTCTTCCAGATTGCATTAAAGATAATCTTTCCCATATCAGCAAGCCCCCAACCCTTATTGAGCTGTGCCAGCTGGCTTAGACCATTGATGCTCATTACTGGGAGCACAAATCTGAAATCAGCCAACAAGAAAAGTTGTCTCACCCATTCAAATCATCTGATAAACCCTCCATACCCTCCACTTGGACCTCTGGCCCTAATGAATCAAAGAACACATTGGCTAGTTCCTTTGGCTTCTCCAAGTCATCTGTTCCCCAGAAGCAGGACTTATTATCCAAGCTTGGTAAGGACAGAAAGCTCACTATCAAAGAACACAAGCATCAACTAGAGAATCACCTCTGTTTGTTTTGTGATATCATGGAGCATATAGCAAAGGACTGCCCCAAGTCTTTCTCCAAGGTGGCCAAAGCTTGCACTACCAAAACCTCCACTCCAGAAATCAAACCAAAGGCTTCTATTTCAGAGGTGAAAAAATAGTCTGCAGCCTCCATGACTCCACATGGGCTGGAGGTTGCATTGATCCTTTCTGTGCTTTACTGGAGGTTAGACTTAACATGTCCATTCTTTTAGATAATGCTTTATTTATGCCTCTTGTCACCCTTGTTTCACATGAAATTCCTCCATTTTCCACCCTGATTGACTCATATTCTTCAAATTGCTTCATAGACACCAAGTTAGTCAGTACCTACAATCTCCTGACTTATTCCATTCCTCCATTGCAGCTTTGACTTTTTGATGGCTCTTCCAATTCTATGATTATGAATGCCATTAATCTTTCTGTTTGTTTTGAAACCGGTAATATCACTTCAATAACATTTTATATCACTCTGTGTTACAGTATCAATCTCTGAATGACTCATCCTAATCCTAAATGATCTGCCTTGAGAGAATGCATTGGTTTCATTGTTGGATTCAGATTAAATAGAATGAGAAGAGCAATATGTGGACTCAGAGTAGCAACTTCTGAGAAGCCATAGCACAAGTTAGGAGGTAATGCCTTTATTGAGTGGCACTAGATAATGTATAATATAAACAAGTGGTTAAGACTGGGGAGCTGAAATCAAGGAACTACTTGACTATTTATACTAAGTCCATATGCATACAGACTGTTAAAACTTTTCATCCTTCTTAAAGAGACTGTTAAAACCTATACCAAGACAAGTATACTTTTAACCAGTTCCTCTTTTTTAAATGAAATCCTTGATGCTGGAGGTAGATCAGAACTCCAGGTGCTCTGGAGAATTCCAGGGAAATCTAGGAAGGATTTCAATGGTCAAACAGAACTTGGCTTCACCTTATGGGGTGTGCCCTTGCACTTCTCCATTGTCCCAATTTACATAGATGTCAGGGTGGGTGACAAGGCTATCTCTATGCTCAATAGAAGGAACAGGCAGGACAAGGAGAGTCAAGCCTAGTCATGGGGGTGAGGCTTTATGACTTCTTTGAGGATATTGCATAGCCTCAGAGGTATTCCAGAGTAACCTGAAGGGTCAGGGTGAGCTCAAGGGCTTATGCAGTGTGAGGATGACAACAAGAGGGTTTTGGTGTTTTTGTCAATATTCATACTGAGGTACAAGATACAGAACTACAGTACTTATACCTCAGAGAGGCAGAACTATCTAGGAGTGTAATGAAATAAGACAGGTGCAAACTCAGAAGTGAAGCAGATGTCTAGATATCTAGGAAACGAATGGAGATGTCAGGAAGACAATGTCCAATCATGTCAGACTGAAACTAAAGGGTGACAGGATAAAACAGGGGAGAGCAAGGAACAGAAATGAAACAGGAATAGTAACAATGATGGTAATGGAAGCTGACCAGGAACAGTAATAGAGTTATAGCAGGACAGTCCAGAGATGACGAAGGGGAACTAGGGTAGTACTTAACTGGAGCAGAGATAGACTGGAAGCAGAATGGGTGGAGTGGGAGCAGAAGTCCAGAGGAGCATATAATACTGAGGGGCAGAAGTGTACATGTGTAGCTGGAAAAGACTGGAATGGTGACAGAGGGCCAGAGTTGCCTGAAGGGGAGTCAGAGGGCTGGAGTGGCTTACTAGGTGTGAAGACCAATTGTAAGCTGGGTCAGAATGGGGTTGGAATTCAGGTTGAAGGTCCAGGATATAACACAGACCATTTCCAGGGTTATGGGGAATACTAAATAAGATAATAGGGCATAGGGCATGCTTACTGAGAATATGACCAATGGGCCATGTGGTAGAGATATGTAGAATAGAGAGGCTGTGTAAAATAGAAGGATAGGATCTAGAGTAAGTGGTGATTAAAACATGCCCTCAACCATAAGGCTAAGGAGATTTCATTTAGAGATCTACCATAATCAGATCAGACTCTCATCTAGATTAAGATCCAGATTCATTGAAGATTAGATTGGGAGATGCACCTATTATCTGAGATGCTAGATTCAATCATAAGCTGTGCCTAAACCCCAGAGAAATACTCTGAATATAATAACTCAACCATATTCTAGGGTTTGTCTTGTTTTGGCAAGAATGTCTCACAGTCATATGCTTGTCATGTGACTCTTCTGCTAGTGAATGTTATGTTCATAACACTCTGTTAGATGGATCTAGTTCTCTTATTCTAGGATACAACTGACTTATCCACTATAATCTGTTAATTGACTGGATATCAAGTCATATCTCATTCTAATCATCTGAACCAAACATGCCAACACCCCCAAGCTCACCTCCACAGCTTCTGGTTTCTCTGCCCCAAGCTGACTCCAAACCTGATTCATTGTGTTTCCCTGACCTCAAACCTCTATTGATCAAGCTACTCAGCTCATCAGCATTTGTATGTGCCTGTAGTCTTGATGGCTCAGTCCCATTCTCTCTGCAACTCCAATCCCCAGAGAGTCATCTCTGTTCCATTTCCATTGCCCCTCCTCCAGGTGACCTTTTCAGCATTCCTCAGGTATACCATGACTTTGCTAATGTATTTAGCAAAAGCAAGGCATTTACTCTTGCCCCCCACTGCAAGTTTGACCTGAAGATTGATCTGGAAGAGGGCACCTCACCACCTGTCAGCATCACCTATTCCCTGTTACTCTCTGAGCTTGAAGTACTCAGGACTTTCCTAGACAAACATCTAGCTACTGGTTTCATCTGACCCTCCACATCCACTTATGCTGCCCCTGTCCTCTTCATCTGGAAAAAGGACAGATCCCTCCAGTTGTGTGTAGATTTCTGAGAACTCAACAAGATCACAAAGAAAGACCACTACCCCCTTCCACACATCTCCAATCTCCTTGATGCTCCAAGTCACACAACTATCTATACCAAACTCAACCTTAGGCATGCTTATTATTTAGTTCATATTGCTGAGGGTGATAAGTGGAAAACCTCCTTCTGTATGTGCTATGGCTTGTACAAGTGGCTTGTCATGCCATTTGGGCTTATCAATGCCCCTGTGGCTTTTGAGTAATTCATCAATCCTATCTTTGCTGATCTTCTTGATGTTTTGGTGATTGTTTATCTGAATGATATCCTAATTTTCTCTGCTGACTGGCCATCTCATACTGAGCATGTCCAAAAAGTTCTCTGCTACCTCTGGAAACATGGCCTCTTTGCCAAATCTGAGAAATGCAAATTCCATATCAATTCCACTGAGTATCTTGGGTATCAACTCTCCTCTTTAGGGCTTACTATGTCCCCTGAAAAGGTTCAATCCATTCTGGATTGGCCCAAGCCTTGCAAAGTTTAAGATATTCAGTTTTTCCTCAATTTTGCTAATTTCTACTGTCACTTCATCTGGGGCTACTCTGACATTATTATTCCCCTGACTTGCCTTACCCATGAGTCTGCTTGTTGGAATTTCAATGCTTCTTGTCATGCTGCTTTCCAGCACCTCAAGGATGCCTTTACTTCTGCTTCTATTCTAACCCATTGAATTCCCAATGCTCCTCTTATTATTGAAACTAACACCTCAGACTATGCAATTACCAGAATCCTCTCACTCCAGTACCCAGATGATGAGGTCCACCCTGTTGCTTTCTATTCATGTATGCTCACTGTGCCAGAACTCAACTATGATACCCATGATAAGGAGCTCCTTGCTGTTTTTACTGCATTCAAGACCTGGCATCATTACTTCAAAGATTCCAGTTCTCTGGTGGATGTTGTCACTGATTACAAGAACCTGGAATATTTCACTACATCTAAGCTTCTGACCTGTGTTAAAACTTTCATCCCACTAAAAGGAGAAATGTTAAAACCTATACCAAGATGAGTATACTTTTAACCAGTTCCTTTTTAAATGAAACCCTTGATGCTGAAGGAAGGTCAGAACTCCAGAGGGCTCCAGGGGAATCTAGGAAGGGTTTCAATGGTTGAATGGGACTTGGCTTTACCTTATGTGGTGTGCCCTTGCACTTTCCAGTGTTTCAATTTACATAGATGTTGGAGGTGGGTAAGAAGACTGTCTTTATGCTCAACAGAAGAGACAGGCAGGACAAGGAGAGTCAAGCCTAGTCATGGAAATGAGACCTTGCGACTCCTTCAAGGATATTGCTTGGCCTTGGAGGTACTCCAGAGTAATCTGGAGGGTCAGAGTGAGCCCAAGGGCTCAAGCAGAGTAAGGACAATGACAAGAGGATGTTTCTATTGTTTTTGTCAATATTTGTACTGAGATATAAGATACAAAACTACAGTACTTATACCTCAGCAAGGCAGAACTATCTAGGAGTGTAACAAAGTGAGACAAGTGCAAACTCAGAAGCAAAGCAGATGTCTAGATATCTAGGGAACAAATGGAGATGTCAGGAAAAACAATATCCAATCATGTCAGACTAAAACTGAAGGGTGACAGGATGAAACAGGGAAAAGCAAGGAACAGGAATGGAACAGGAATAGTAACAATGATGGTAATGGTAACTGAAACTGGGAATGATAATGAAGTTATACTGGGACAGTCTGGAGATAACTAGGGTAGTACTTAACTGGAGCAGAGATAGACTAGAAGCAGAATGGGGTGGAGTGGGAGTGGAAGCCCAGGGAAGTGTATAACACTAGGGGGAAGGAAGCATACATGTGTCACTGAAGAAGACTAGAATGGTAACAAAGGGCTGGAGTTGCCTGGAGGAAAGTCAGAGGGCTAGAGTAGCTTACTAGGTGTGAAGACCAATTGTAAGCTGGGTCAGAATAGGGTTGGAATTTGGGTCAGAGGTCCAGGATATGACAACCTGCCAGCAAGCCCAGTGGTTGGAGTTTCTCTCTCAGTTTCATCTGATCATCTATTTTCACCCTGGTTATTTAGGTACTAAACCTGATGCTTTAACTAGACAATGGAACATCTATTCCTGAGAGGGGAATAGCAACTACACCCTCATTAATCTACATAACTTCCAGCCCATGTTCATGCAGGAGCAACTCACTGCATCCCTTTGGGCTTCCTCCCTAGTATCTCTGGTATTCCAGTCTGCATCCCTCTTCAACATTGAAACCCTCCATTGTAACATCCTCTTAGCACTCCCTTCTGATTCCACTGCCTCTACCCACTTGTCTGGCACCCTCTTATCCAACTCTTATTGGTCTAGAGACCCAGAAGACTTCTTGTGTCTGGACAACCACATCTATGTCCCCAATGCCTCTGACCTCCACCTTCAGATTCTCTGCTACAAGCACAATCACCCCTTATCTGGACACTTCAGTCAAAATTGAACACTGGAGCTCATTTGCTGAGAATATACCTGGCCTGGCATTTGAGCATTTATCAAAGAGTATGTTTCTTCATATACAGCTTGTGCCCATGCCAAGGTACCCCATCACAAACTCTATGGTTTCCTCAAGCAGCTCCCCATTCCAGAAAAGCTGTGGAATTTCATCTCTATGGATTTCATTAAACAGCTCCCAGCTTCCTCCAGTTACTCTGCCATCCTCATTGTTGTAGATCATCTATTGAAGCAGTGCATCTTCATCCCTACAGATGACAAGGTAACCTCCCCAGAGCTTGCTAAACTCTTCTTACTCCATGTTTTCTCCAAACATGGAGTTCCCTCCCATATCACCTTCAATCAAGGTTTCAAGTTTATTTCCTATTTCTTCCATTCCCTGGGTCAAGCCCTCAATATCTGCCTTTACTTCACCTTTAGGTATCATCTGGAGGATGATAGTCAAACTGAGTGAATGAACCAAACCCTGGAGCAGTATCTACACATTTATTGCAACTATCAGCAGAACAACTGGTCCAAACTCCTGCCCCTTGCAGAGTTTGCTTATAACAACACCCATAATGCTACCACAGATGTTTCCCCCTTTCTTCACTAACAAGGGCTACCATCTGAACATCTCTGTGCACTCAGAATGTGATCTCATCTTTAATTGAGCTTGAGAATATGCCATTGACCTCAATTCTCTCCATACCTTCCTTTGTAAAGAAATAGCTGCCACCCAAGTCAGATACCAAGGACCCATGGATGCCTAACAATCTCCAGCACTGAACTTTAAAGTAGATAACTAGGTATTCATCAAGGCTAAGTACTTCAGAACTACATGGCCATTCAAGAAACTCACTGAAAAGAACTTGAGTCCTTATCCCATTATTGCTTAGACAGGCTTACTATCCTTCATACTCTATCTCCTGGAAAATATAAAGTCCATTCACCAAGTCTTTCATATTTCTCAACTTGAACCCTCTGTTCCCAACATAATCCCTGATTACATGCAACTACTCCCATCACCAGTCAAGATTGATAGTGAACTGGAGTTTGAGATCTCTGAAATGCTAGACTCAAAGATAGATCATAGGTAAAGGAACTGCAAATTACTATATTTGGTTAAGTGGTTAGATTATGAAGATACTAATAAAGAGATCTTGTGGCTCCTTGCCACTGAATTAGGGCACACTTTGGAGATTGTTAAGAAGTTTCATCTCTGTTATTCAGACCAACCCAGGCCATTTTATGATTAACCAACTGAGTAGTGGATCTAGTGATCCAGTCACAAGATCCCCTATCTACTCAAAGCTTATCTTTTTAACCTCCTGGTCTATTATGGAAATTCTGCCTGTTACAAACATAACATTCACTAGCAGAAGAGTCACATGACAAGCACATGACCATGAGACTTTATGGCCAAACAAGGATAAATTCTAGAATATGGTTGAGTTGTTATTCAGAGTATTCTTCTTGGGTTTGGGAATAGCTTATGGTTGGATCTAGTATCTCAGATAACAGGTGCATTTTCCAATCTAATCTCTGTTGAATCTGGATCTAGATTTAGATGAGGGTCAGATCTGATCATGGCAGATCTCTAAATGGGATCTTCTTGGCCTCATGGCTGAGGGTATGGTTTAATCTCTGCTTACTCTGAACCCTGACCTTCCATTCTATATAGCCTCTCCATTTTACACCCCTTATTCACATGGTCCATTGGTCATACCCTTTACCCTTGCCCTATGCCCTATTTCCTTATTTAGTATTGTGCTAGAGAGACTAGGTGGTCTGTGCACCATTGGCTATAGTATAAATAGTAGGTAGTTCCTTGATTAAGGCTCCCCAGCCTTAATTACCTGTTATCCTCATACTAAAACAGTACCTCCTCCAATATAGTCTCTTTTCCTCCTGACTAGTGAGATGGCTCCTCAGGCCTTGCTACCCTGAGTCCACACACCATTCTTCTCATCTATTCAATTCAAATCCAACAATGAAACCAACACACCTTATCAAGGCAGACCATTTAGGGTTAGGAAGAGTCATTCAGAGATTGATACTGTAACACTGCCAACCTCCATGCAAAGTTCCAACAGCTCCACTGCCACCTCATTAACCTCCCCATCCTTGCTTCCTAAACTCCTGGCTTCCCCAGTTCCCTCTACTCATGCCTTTCCCAATGCATCAACCAGCTGCCCCAGTAGCCAGTTTTTGTGCTTTGCCTTCCACTGTACCTTTCTGCCCACCTCCCTTATTGATGCCTCCATTAGGTAACAGCCCTCAGCCATCTGCCAAAGATCCTTTTCTGTCTCCTCTGAGTCTGCCCTGCTATTGAGCACCCCTTTCTCTTCCATCTTTCATCTTCATTTTCTCTCTGGCTTCTCCTGGCTGAGGTGGTCACACCTCACCTTTGCCTCTATACAGGCAAGGCATGATGTTGACTTTCCCAGGCCCACCTTGCACTCCAGTTCCTAGTCATCACACCTCCAGCATCTTGGTCCCTCTTCTGCTCTCCTCTTGCCATTGCTGCTACTTGACCCTACCTGGGCTTGGTGAAGTTCCTTCACCTAAGCCAGGTTTGAGTGCTAGGCCCTGATTGCATTTCCAGTACTTATCTATTTCTGGACCACCTCCACTGCTTTCCAAGCCTTCTCTGCTTTCTTCTGAGCCTTCTCCTCTCTCCTCACTTTTCCCCACTGCTTCTGCTTAGTGTACTTCACATCACCAAGCTCCTCTTCATCTTCAATGTGCTCCTCAAGGTACTTATCAGACCAGGTTTGAATATTGGTGAATGAAGACAATGAGAGGAACTAGTATGGAAGTCTCTGGGATAATATTTGCTTTTATGGGTTTCTGGCCAGCTAAACTCCAATGCCTGCACTGCTTACTTATTCATTGAAAGCACATGCTTCACAGCCTTTAGGGATTCAGACCTTAAGAGGGGAATACTGTTATATCCCATGCCAATAGGTCAACTCCACTATGTCTCTGGTGCAACTCTGATTGCTTTCATGCTTTAAGCTGTGTATTTCCTAGTTCCCTTTACCTCCATCTTTTCCTATCTAATGATTGTTTCCAACTTTACCTATGCTAACTCTGTACCATTCCAATACAACTCTATAGTTCCTCTAATCTTACTTCCTGTTCCTGTTTCTTTCTGCCTTACTTCTCCCTGTTATTATTTAGTTTTAGTTTGATATTATTTGACATTGTCTCCTCTAACATCTCCATTCATATCCAGGATGCATTGGCACCCACTTTACTTATGAGACAACTCCTTTCATATCTCCATTTCCTCCTTAGATAATCTGCCTCTCTGAGATATAAGTACTGGAGCTCTGTATCTTGTACTTCAGTTTGAATATTGATCATAACATGACATTATGATTCTCTTAGACTCTCTCCTGCTTCACAACTTGATGTCATACCTCTCATTGGGAAAGGCTCTACAATCTATCCCAGATCTCCAGTAGTTTCTGACCCCTCCATAAATTGGGGCACCCAGTACTAGCATAAGGGCACACCACATAAGGTGAAGCCAAGCTCTGTCCACTCTGGAGTTATCTGGAGTATACCTGGAGTACATCACAATTTTATAACAGTATAGCTGAAGTAATATGGGGTGGTAGTAAAGAAATATGAAGTGGTAGTAAAGGGATATGAAGTGGTAGCACAGGAATATGGAGTAATAGCAGAGGGCCATAAAGGCCTGTACTGATGACTGGGCAAGTGTAGCAACAAGCACTGGATATAAAGACTAGATATAAGCTGATTTGGAATTGGGTCTGAGTTATAGAATATGACAAGATCAAAAGATAGAACACCCAGGTAAAGAGTGTAATAAGAGAGTGGTCTAGGGGAGGCTAGAGTGCAAGAAAAGCAGAAGCATAGGTAAAAGGGACAAGAAAGCACCACAGATGTAAAAAAAGCAGAAGCTAAGATAAAGAAAACAAAGAAAGTAAAAGGAAAAGAGGAAATCATAACAAAGATAATAAGTTCCATGATCTTTTATAAAGCAGGAACTAAAAAGAATCAAGGCATGTCTACTCTTGCTAGATATGGAATTGAGTTGCCTAGTAGGACACTATAGCCAGGGATAATATAATATCTGAACTTAATATCAGAACAAAAACTAGGTCAGACTGGTTACCAATAGAAAAGAGATGGATTACTAGCACAACAGATACACATGTATCAGACCTAGCAAGAGAGAGAAATGGGAAGGAAGAAGTAGTGTAAGAAGTATGGTACAAAGTACTACTTTTTATACTATAGTAAATATTATTGTCTATCTAAAAGAATAAAGGACTTACATAGGATTAGCAAGAAAAGGGGCATGGTGGGTAAGCACAACAAATAAAAATCATAGGCCATAACAAATAGGCTAATAAAGTACATTAGAAATATGAAATAATAAAGGTAAAACATACTTCATAAGATTTGCAATGAAAATTGCAAATAGACTATTTGAAAAAGATGAAATAGTTACTATATTGCAAATATGTGAAATGAAAAGAGATTTGCAATATCTAAAGAGTAAAGGGTAACTGTAAAAGAAAAAAAGTTTGAAAAGAAAAAGAATCATAACATGTAATATACTTGGAGATAGTTGATATATTGGTGGATGAGGACAGGGAAGATCCTGCTATCAAGACAGAAGGAGCAGGGGTTGCAGGACTTATAACCAATTGTAAAGTTGCACTATAGAGTATAACATACTATACACAAGAAAACCTTAGTTTCATATGAACAAAAGACTGTAAACATTCTCCTAAACTAACCTATATACAAGGAGACCTTGTAGGTACTGTTTAGTCAATGAATGTAACAAATATATAGTAGCTTCACCTCAGTTTCATATGAATGAAAGACTGAGGTGTGGCATGGCAGTATCCATACTCAAAAGACTGATGCAATTACTTAATGAAATGGTGTCTTGAAAAGAAAGAAAGAAAACCACAAACAAATGGCCCAGAGGCATGAAGTGAATGAGTAGTAAAGGGAGTGGAGAGGAAAGGAAATAAATAGAATAAATTTCAATAGTAACAGTGCCTACAAATTAAAACTGGAACACTCCTGGAGGGGATTTCATCCAGTGTTCAATGAATGTCTGTTGTGGCCTTATCAAAAAGGCGAATTCCCATCCCAGAAAATAACGTCTCCTCCGCAGGACATGATGGAAGGAACCCCAGAGCAGGAAATTGAATATTTTGTGGATTCCCGGGAATGGAGAGGGAATGTCAAATACTTGGTCCATTGGAAAGGCTTCTCTCGTGAAGAATGCGAGTGGAAAAAGAGCCCTGAGCTTCGACATGCTAAAGACGCAATAAAAGACTTCGGCCACTGCCACCCCACTGCTCCCCGACCCTCTCATATAATTCGACTACATCGAACATGTGTTGACATCCCCGTCACCGTTCCAACGATCATCAATGAGCCCGATGCTCCCTTATCGTGTCCCATTGCCATCGTATATCCCTTCCTCCTACCGCTCCACTTTTCAGCTCCAAGGCACTCAAAAAATTCCGTCACTCCCTCCGGTCTCTCCCCAATGAGATGTTCGGAATTCCTCCTGCCGCGGATGTCAGGCCCTAAACGGGGGGTAATGAAAAGCTTTTTCTGTGCTTTCCCTCCTGTTCCCTCCCTGCACCGTACTGTTGAAACTGCAGGATACTGCAGGATACTTGTAGTCACTGTATATTAGGTAGGTAGGTAAGTACTGACCTGCAGGATACTTGTAGTCACTAAGGATCTAAGGTAACTTGTGGTCCGATGTAACTGTTAGCTTATGTAAGCGGAAGATCGTAGGTAATCAACATATTCCAACACGTACCACCACGTAGGTAGCTCGACCTTTCATCTAATTCACGGTCTATTGCACGATAACCAGCTCCAACTACTATGACATAACATGCACAGCCTCGGAAGTAGTGTGTAAATCCTCCCATGTAACGTAAGGTTCTCTTGCCTTGGAATTGTCATTTCTTTCTCGTACTAGTGCTCCCTTTTGAAGTGCTCGTGAGTAAGGTCGTGAAAAGGTACTAATGCAATGCCTGGAAGTGTCACAAGTGCGCTCGTGATATTTCGCAAAGACAGGACGGTGTTGCTATGGCATAAACGCGGTCGATGGCACTTCCTCTAACTTTCCTTCAGGTTAGAAGCAATGATGGGTCCACATGATTCCAGACACAACATCTGACCAATTAATGCTCTTCAAATGATCTTTTTATGAAGCCTCTTAGCCCGAAAGGTCTGTCGAACACTTATCCACAAACCCCTACCACTTCTTGTACTCTATGGAATCTTGTGGGACAGCTGGGGGAAACTGCTCATTGTTGAGCGCTTCTTGGTATGCGCTGGGAGCCAAAGAAACTAGCGCTGGTCATTCTTATATAATTGGACCGCCTCGAGCAGGCGTTTGGCCGCCCACGACACTTACCTTCCACCCGCGCAATCAGCAACGAACCCGTGGACTCGACCAACCAGTCTATTGAATAACCCTTCATCCAGTTCGTGTCTCATCATCCACGATGCCCTCTGGTAGAACGCTCCAGTCGTTCACATACACCACCGAGTCAGGGGAAGCAGACACACACGACTTGTGCAGAAAACCTGACTACTCCAGCAGGGAGGCAAATGGAGTATGGATCTTCAATGGCGAGACATGGAAAATCTTCTCCACTACAAATCAATGGGATCGCGTTCAGCGTGACTATGATACAGCCGCGCAACACAACTTGCCGATGCCGGAGTATCGACTCGTCCTGGGTACCGTTATTGATCGCCGCGAAAAGCGCAGTGAGGGGTTTGCGCTCGTCACAACGCACATCGACCCTCCAGCCGAAAGCTTTGCTCTGAAATACCATGTCAAAAAGTTGAAAGATTTCATCCAGTCTATCGCGGACGATGAGACGCTCTTGCAGTATGTGGGTTGGAAAATTACATCGAAAATTCCAAAGGACTGATTCTGGTTGATCTGCCTACAGGATCGAGCAAACTGTCTGGATGGCCATACAGTTGGGACTTCAAGATGTGCAAGGGTTTATTAATAAATACCAGTCCCCTGCAATCACGTTCATCGACATCCACTTCCATACCCATGCAGCCGCATCACTTTCCACAATTTATGATTCTGTCAGGAGTAGACGCGCAACCCTGCAACAACAGTACAATTACTAAAGTAGTAGTATTGAGTGGAGTTGGGCATACTGGTGCAAGCTGAGCATCATCCTTTTTTTTCACCGTCATCCTCTTATATTGGCTCACAGGCGTTGGAAAAGCAAGCAAAAAATGAAGGACCATATCGACGATAACCAGCTCACGGGACCGAAGAGGTTTGAAAGCCAATGTATATCATTTGGATGGAACATGTGACAGACGCAGAGATGGGGTAGGAGGGAAAGATCTGAGGGTGTGGATTGTAACTTGGCTGTTCTCAGATTGTAACAATGATCATCTATCCATTACGATAGCAATCTCTTGTGGTGTGGATCTTTCACGATCACTTGAGATACATGCGTCGCTGACTTGGGCATTGGTGACCTCCACCATCTCTGCGATCACTCTGATTTGTTGTAACACACACCACTCCCTAGCAGTGCACATCATCACCCGCACATGACATGGACCATACGTCATGAACTCGTCATGGATTCCAGGATTTGAGCCATACACGCATACGTCATATCCTAGCTACGGTATATAGAGAGAGGCTGTCCCCCTCCCCTGTACATTACCTTTCCCCCGAAACGCCGTGCCTCTGCCCTGTTCCGTTCCTGAATGTTTCCGCTTTTTTTTGGAACGGGTATCTGCTGTCAAAGCCTCTCTTCTCCTCTGCTGTACTCTTGCTGTCTCCGACCCATACTGTTTGACGTCACCGTGCCCGTACCGCCAACCCTCTCTAACCGAATTACCCGCTCTCAGCCTCGCCGGGCACTTGCTGCACCTGCCGCTACCCCCCCGCTGTCCGACCGCGTACTGTATCAACCGTGAGCTCATCGTCATCTGACCTGCCTGCCTGGCGCCCGCTTCCGACCATGACTGTCAAGGGACGTTTTGAACAGTCCGCCGCCCACAAGGCCCCCATTATCACGGCGGGCGATCTCACCCCAGAGGTGTGACATAGCTGGGGAATGGGTTGCAGGCCCTACCTATGGGTCAAGAGTAGGTATGGGTATGGGGTAGGAGGGAGTTGATGGTATTGCATGAACAAATCTGTATTTCCAGTAGTCATTGGTCAATTCAAAATTAATCCGAGACTGCTCCAGTGAATTCTAATCCTGTGCATGTCGGATCAGTAGAGTTGAGTAAGATGCACAGGACCAAGGCAGGTGCTGCGTGCAGAGTTTTTTCTGGCAGGTTTGACTCTAACGACTAGCATTATTGGAATGTGGTGATTTTTACAAATGCAATACATTATACCTGCAAGTGACATAGTACCTTGACAAGTGAAAACAACACTGAATGGCTATCTGCAGCTGATTTACACTGTTGGAGTACCATAGCATCTATCATTGTAACTTCATCAAGATCATGATAATCATAAATGAATATCTTCCAAGCTCTGCCAAAAAACCCTCCAAACACCGTCAATCTGTGATAAAGGGGTGCGCGACACTGTTGACTCGTTCCCAATTATAGAAAATGTTGTCCGTACCCGTGCGGAACCCTATGCGCAACATTTCGGAGACTGAGGACGGCAGTGAAACATAGCGGTATCTTTTGTCATATCAGTCGAGGGCTGTGGGGGGTGCCGCGATTTTCCTTGTTTCTTTCTGGTATCCAGCGACTTCCACAGACACGTCCATCAGTGTCTGCTGGTCAAACTACGAGAACAACACTTACGCCACGCATAATAGGCGTTGGCTGAGGTCGTACGACACCGTTTGATTGGTCCTTATGCGGAGCAACACTTTCCGCTCGATTGCTCTGAGGCAACTTCTACGGATACGTCCATCAGTGAGTACTAGTCAGATTAATAAAAAAACGACTCACGCTATACATATTAGACATTGGCTTGGTAGGTTGTACAACACCATTTGGTCGACCCTTTGGAGGAAGAACCACGCATTCCTCTTTTCTGCCAGGAAGTGACTTCCACAGACACGTCCGTTAGTGTCTGCTAGTCAAACTACGAAAATAACACTTACGCCACGCATAACGGGCGTTGGCTGAGGTCGTAAGACACCATTTGATCGATTCTTATGAGGAGCGACACTTTCCACTCTGTTGCTCATAGGCGACTTCTGTGGACACGTTTATTAGTGTGTACTAGTCAGACTACTAAAAAAAAAGACTCACACTATGCATATTAGGCATTGGCTTGGCAGGTTGCACAACACCATTTGGTCGACCCTTTGGAGGAAGAACCAAGCTTGCCCCTTTTCTGCCAGGAAGTGACTTCTGCAGACACGTCCATCAGTGTCCACTAACTAAACTACAAGAACACTTACGCCACGCATAATAGGCGTTGACTGAGGTCGTACGACACTGTTTGATCGGACCTGATAAGGAACGACGCTTTCCACTCTGTTGCTCAAAGGCGACTTCTGCGGACACGTCTATCGGTATGTACTAGTCAGATTGCTAAAAAAACGACTCACGCTATACATATTAGGCATTGACTTGGAAGGTCGTAGAACATCACTCGGTCGACCCTTTGAAGGAAGAACCACGCTCTCCCCTTTTCTGCCGGAAAGGGACTTCCACAGACACGTCCATCAGTGTCTGCTGGTCAAAGTACGAAAAGAACACTTACGCCACGTATAATAGGCGTTGGCTGAGGTCGTAAGATACCATTTGATCGGTCCTTATGAGGAGGAGCGACACTTTCCGCTCTATTGCCCGGAGGCAACTTCTGCGGACACGTCCATCGATGTGTACTAGTCAGACTACTAAAAAAACGACTCACGCTGTGCACATTAGGCACTGGCTTGGAAGGTCGTAGAATACCATTCGATCGACCCTTTGGAGGAAGAACCACGCTCTCCCCTTTTCTGCTGGGAAGTGACTTCTGCAGACACGTTCGTCAGTATCCACCAATCAAACTTGAACACAAAAAATACTCACACTATCCGGCATAGGCGCTGGCTGAGAACGTTGGACATCACTGTCTGGTTGGTCCTCACGGAAGAGAGCCAGACGTTCGTCTTTTTTGCTCGGAAGTGCATCCAGCCCAGGAGGCAAGGAAGAACTACCCCGGCACTCGAGCTCCACTTGGCGCAGCTGCAACAAGAAACCCGGATTTGGGCACGCATTTGGTCTCGCACGGACGATGAGCCCTAGGGCCTGTTTCAACGACATGCCGCCGCCTTTCACCAGGTAAAAAGCGACGGTGGCGGGAGAACGAGAGATCCCGGCGGAGCAATGGACGAAGACCTTGCCTTTCCTGGCACGGGCCTTGTTGATGAACGCGACGGCCTCTTGGCCGGCCTTACTCAGGTCTGCGGAGGGATCATCTTCGAGTGAGAGGCGGAGGTAGGTGATGGTGTCGAGGGTCGATCCGGGTTTCTTTCCTACGCTGAGGACGTGGGTGATTCCCTGTCGCACCATATACGGGGACGTAGCGGACGTTGCGGAACATGGGCCAATGTAGAGGTAAGGGAGGATCAGCGAGACAGAGTCGGACTGGGCGGTAAGCGTTTCGGTTGTGCTGGCCTTTGTCTTTGGCGCCTTGGGCATGATCGTATGGAACTGGTGGAAGGCGAGGTCGGATTGTGTAAGCCCTTTGCCATCTACTTACATAAGCCGAACGTGGGTGGTAAGCAGCCAACTTTAATTTCTGCTGCACTCCGTACGGACAGTGTGAACCAACCTGAAACGAGACCGACACGTAGGACAGTTGGACGATGCAGGACGTTCCGATCGACGCGGTGTTTCACTCGGGACGAGGGTCCTGGCTTGTCGATGGCCTTGTCTGAGCTGCTGCCGCTCCCACGGAGGCACGCACAGGGTCGCGTCTCGGCAGTGCCGTTCGTCGTGCTCATGTTCTGTGGACGGACTAACTGGGCGTGGGCGTTGACACGGGGACCGGATTGAGCTGGACGACAGGAGACAGCGGGACAGGGGTCAGAGCTGTGGTGGGCTGTGATGACTGGGACGAGGAGGACGGGCATGTGACGGGCTCGAAAGTCCGCTGACGGTCGATTTGGCTCTTGACTGCAGACCATCGTGATCCCTGACGACGGCGAGGATGGAAAGCGGCCTGATAAGTGAGTGCGACTGCCTCGTCATTCCTCGTTGCGATGTGGGTACGCGGGTGGGTCGGAAGAGGACCACCGCGTGTCTGATGCACTCTCACCCCGCCCGTACAGCATTTTTGAATTTGATGGGGGGTTGGTGCTGCTTTCTCCCCGAAACGCACTTATCAGACCCTCCACATCCCTTTGACTTGATTCGTCTCCTCGCCCTCCGAGTAGCGGTTCACGTATTTCCTCTCCCTTTTTTCTTCCCTTTCTCTTTTCCTCCCCCCCTCGTCCATGTCCACCAACGCGTCTGTCAGCTTGGCCCTGGCCTCGTCCCAAGCGCAGGCAGCGACCTCGGCGCAGGGTACCTCTCCTTCCTCTCCTAGCCCGTCTTCTTCCATCCCCAGTGCTGACGATTCATCC
>JBBPKN010001127.1:0-21049 GCA_038089275.1 Pulveroboletus cf. rosaemariae | reverse complement strand
AGAATCTAGATTGCTCTAGATCTGTAACATATAAAGATGTGAAATGTGAAAAGGTGAAAAGTGTGAAAGTGTGAAATAGTGAAGAGGTGAAACAATCACATGATGTGACAATGTGAAGAGCTACAGTAGTGACAAGAAAATGCCAAAGAAAGAAAAAATAAAAAAGTGCATTATAACAAAACCTGGGCCATTTTATGATTAACCAACTGTGTAGTGGATCTAGTGATCTAGTCACAAGACCCTCTACCTACTCTAAGATTGCCTTTTCGATCTCCTTGTCTACCACAGAAATTTTGCCAACCTTCACACAAAGTTCCAATAGTTCTGCTGCCACCTTGTCCACCTCCCTGTTCTTGCTCCCCAAACTCCCAGCTTTTCCAGTCTCCTCCACCCATGCCTTTTCCAATGCATCAACCAGCTGCCCCAGCAGCCAGTTCTTGCATTTTGCCTTCCATCATACCTTCCCACCCATCTTCTTTATCAATGCCTCCATTAAATGACAGCCCTCAGCCACCTGCTGAAGACCCTTCTTTGTCTCCTCTAAGTCTGCCCTGCTATTGGGCACCCCTTTCTCTCCCACCTTCTGTCTCTGCTTTCTCTCTGGCTTCTCCTGGCCAGGGTGGTCACACCTCACCTTTGCCTCTATACAGGCATGGCATGATGTCAACTTGTCCAGGCCCACCTGGCACTCCAGTCTCTGGTCGTCACACCTCCAGCATCCTGGTCCCTCTTCTGCTCTCCTTTTGCCATTGTCACTACTTGACCTTACCTAAGCTTGGTGAAGTTTCTTCACCTAAGCCAGTTTTGAGTACTAGGCCCTGACCACATTTCCAGTACTCACCTATTTCCAGACCACTGCCACTGCTTTCTGAGCTTCCTCTGCTTTCTTCTGAGCCTTCTTCTCTTTCCTCACTTTTCCCCACTGCTTCCACTTGGCATACTTTGCATCATCAAGCTCCTCTTCATCTTCAATGTGCTCCTCCAGGTGCTCATCAGACCAGGTGTGAATGTCAGCAAATGAAGACATGATAAGAGGAACTAATTTGCTTTTATGGATTTCTGGCCAGCTAAATTCCGATGTCCACTCTGCTTACTTATTTATCAAGAGCATGTGCTTCACAGCCTTCAGGGGTTCAGGCCTTAAGAGGGAAATACTGTCATATCCCATGCCAATGGGTCAACTCCACTATGTCTCCAATGCAACTCTGGTTGCTTTCACACTTTAAGCTGCATATTTCCTAGTTCCCTTTACCTTCATCTTTTCCACCTAATGATTAGTTTCAACTTTACCCATGCTAACTCTATGTTGCATAGTCAATATTGGATAAAAGATAATGAGACGATCAACCCAATCAAGGGTAAAAGCAAGGATAATGAGATATAGGAGCCACTAGTGAGGCCACCTGCAATGAAGTATACAAGTGCTCAAGACTGGGGCTTGAGATATGCTAAGACTACAGTATTTATACAGTACAGAATGGTGCATGGACCAAGACCCTGATAGGAGACATCCCATGGACCCTGAGGCACCATCAAATGGAAGAGAAGCCCTTGTGGAAATAGCCAATGGCTGAAAAGAAACAAGGCTTCTAAAATGGAAGAACAATGGAAATGAAAAGCAGGCTAAAGACATGAGGCTAACCCTATGCCCTGGGTCTAGACCTGTCATGTGACCTGTCACATGCCTAGATAAGATAAGAGATTAGATAACCATGTGGAAAGATAAGATAAAGTTATGTGATCAAAAATTGAAAAAGTGAACTATAACACTCTGCACTATTCTGATACAACTCCATAGTTCCTCCAACCTCACTTTCTGTTCCTGTTTCTTTGTGCCATGCTTCTCTCTGTTATCACTTAGTTTTAGTTTGACATTATTCAATGTTGTCTCCTTTGATATCTCCATTCATATTCAGGATGCATTGGCACCTGCTTTGCTTATCAGACAACTCCTTTCATATCTCCATTCCCTTTTTAGATAATCTGCCTTCCTGAGGTATAAGTACTGTAGCTCTGTATCTTATACTTTAGTTTGAATATCAATCATAACACAATGTTATAATCCCCTCAGACCCCTCCTGCCTTATGACTTGACATTATACCTCTTGTTGGAAAAGCCCTACAGCCTATTCTGAACCTCTGATAGTCTCCAACCCCTCCATAAATTGGGGAATTCAGTACCAGCATAAGGGTGCACCATATAAGGTGAAGCCAAGCCCCATCTACTCCAGAGTTATCTGGAGTACCCCCAGAGTATGTTGCAACATTTATAACAGCACCACATAAGGTAAAGCCAAGCCCTGTCTACTCTGAAGTTATTTAGAGTACCTCCAGAGTATGTCACAATGTTTATAACAGAAAGAAAGGTGAATGAATGCCTTCCCTTGCTGAATACACCACTGAGTTCCAGAACTGCATTGTTACCTCTAAAATCACTGATGACAATGTCCTTATCAGCTACTATGAAACTGGACTTACATTCTATCTTTTCCATTATATTTATAATCTGGATATGATACCCTCCACTATTACTGAGTGATATACTAAAGCCACTCATTTTCAAGGTACTATGGAGTGCACCTGCTCTATAGAACAACAATGAAAGAATTCTTATGTGTTTGCTTGGACTCCTATGCCCATCTCCACTATGTTCAAACTGGAGAAAAATCTGAATGCAATGGACATTGATGCTGTAAAGAAAGGCTGCCTAACTGAGACAGGAAGGACCTTCTGCATCAAGAATAAACTTTGTTTCAGATGCCAGAAATCCAGTCAGATCAACACCACCTGCCCCAACTTCTCTGCTTCTTCTCCTGCCATACCCATCAAGGAAACCCCCCATGTTAAGACAGTCTCTGCTGAAAAACTGATGATGAAGATAGAGGTTAGTGATGATAAATCAGATGATGGGGTGGTGAGAGTAGTAGTGAAGAAAGAAAGAAAGAAGAAGAAGGAAAAGCAGGATTTTTGAAATGGAGTACCTTCTCTATGCAAGGTACTCTCTTTTTCTCTTGTGCACCTGTACTTGTATCTGCTTCCAAGAAATCCATGAAAGTAGCAATTCAAGTTTTCTCCTTATCCCATGCCAAGAAAGTCATAGCCACTTATGCTCTTGTCAACAGTGGAGCACAAATCAACTGCATAGACTGGGACTTTGTCAAGAAGAACCAGTTTCCCATCACTAAACTTGATGAACCAATCATTATTCAGAATGTCAACCACTCTGAGAATAAGAAAGACAAGATCACTTGAACTTGTGACCTTCTTCTTTGCTTTAAATAGTCTGTTCTTCCAATCTCCTGCTATGTGTTAAAACTTTCATCCCACTAAAAAAGAGACTGTTAAAACCTATACCAAGATAAGTATACTTTTAACCAGTTTCTTTTTGAATAAAACCCTTGATGCTGAAGGAAGGTCAGAACTCTGGAGGGCTCTGGGGGAATCTAGGAAGGGTTTCAATGGTTGAACAGGACTTGGCTTCACCTTATGTGGTGTGCCCTTGCACTTTCTGGTGTCCCGATTTACATAGATATTGGAGGTGAGTAAGAAGGCTGTCTCTATGCCCAACAGGAGGAACAGGCAGGACAAGGAGAGTCAAGCCTAGTCATGGGGGTGAGGTCTTATGACTTCTTCAAGGATATCACATAGCCTCAGACATACTCCAGAGTAACCTGGAGGGTCAGAGTGAGCTCAAGGGCTCAAGCAGAGTAAGGATGATAACAAGAGGGTGTTTCTGTTGTTTTTGTCAATCTTTATACTAAGATACAAGATACAAAACTACAGTACTTATATCTCAGCAAGGCAGAACTATCTAGGAGTATAATGAAGTAAGACAAGTGCAAACTCAGAAGTGAAGCAGATGTCTAGGTATCTAGGAAACAAATGGAGATGTTAGGGAGGCAATGTCCAATTATGTCAGACTGAAACTGAAGGGTGACAGGATGAAACAGGGGAAAGCAAGGAACAGGAACAGAACAGAAATAGTAACAATGATGGTAATGGTAACTGAGACTGGGAATGGTAATGGAGTTATACTGGGACAGTCCAGAGATAATAAAGGGGAACTAGGATAGTACTTAACTGGAGCAGAGATAGACTGGAAGCAGAATGGGGCAGAGTGGGAGTGAAAGCCCAGGGAAGCATATAATGCTGAGAGGTGGGAAGTGTACATGTATAGCTGGGGAAGACTGGAATGGTGACAGAGGGCTGGAGTTGCCTGGAGGGGAGTCAGAGGGCTATAGTAGCTTACTAAATACAAAGACCAATTGTAAGCTGGGTTGAAATGGGGTCAGAGTTGGGTTGGAGATCCAGGATATGACACTATGTCATTGCATGCAGGAAGGAGAACATCATTCTCAGACACCCATGGCTGCAAGCCATAAACCCCACTATTGACTGGATGGCAAACATGCTTACCTTTCCAGATCTCCCTTCTGATGCTACTACTTATTGTGTCAACTCTGTCCATAAATCTTGGTTTGATGGACTCCTCAAAGACATCATTATCCCTTATAATGAACTTTTGGTCTGCTACTTGGACTACATCATCCCTGAGCAGTCAATCAATGACTTGCTCTATGACCACCACTCAAGCAGGATCCTAGATTGCTGCTCCTTTTACCTCCCTGAGATCACTGTCACTTGGCTCACTATATCCACTGAGCTAGCCATTGAAGTCAAAAAGGCTAAACCAAAGATGATCCTTCCCCCCAAATACTCTCAGTTCTTGTTGATATTTTTCAACACTGTCATATCCCAGACCTCCAACCTGAATTTCGACCCCATTCTGACCCAGCTTACAATTGGTCTTTGCACCTAGTAAGCCACTCCAGCCCTCTAACTTCCCACCAGGCAACTCTGGTCCTCTGTCACCATTCCAGTCTTCCCCAGCTATGCATGTATGCTTCCTGCCCCTCAATGTTATACACTCCCCCAGGCTTCTACTCCCACTCCACCCCATTCTGCTTCCAGTCTATCTCTGCTCCAGTTAAGTACTACCCTAGTTCCCCTTCATCATCTCTGGACTGTCCTGATATAACTTCATTACCATTTCTGGTCAGTTACTGTTACCATCATTGTTACTATTCCTGTTCCATTCCTGTTCCTTGCTCTCCCCTGTTTCATCCTGTCACCCTTCAGTTTCAGTCTGACATGATTGGACATTGTCTCCCTAACATCTCTATTCATTTCCTAGATATCTAGACATTTACTTTGCTTCTGAGTTTGCACCTGTCTCATTTTGTTACACTTCTAGATAGTCTTGCCTCTCTGAGGTATAAGTACTGTAGTTCTGTATCTTGTACCTCAGTATAAATATTGACAAAAACACCAGAAAACCCTCTTGTCATCATTCTCACTCTGCTTGAGCCCTTGGGCTCACTCTGACCCTCCAGGTTACTTTGGAGTACCTCCAAGACTACACAATATCCTTGAAGAAGTCATAAAGCCTCACCCTCATGACTAGGCTTGACTTTCCTTGTCCTGCCTATCCCTCCTGTTAAGCATAGAGACAGCTGTATCACCCATCTCAACATCTAAGTAAATCAGGACAATGGAGAAGTGCAAGGGCACACCACATAAGGTGAAGCCAAGTCCCATTCAACCATTAAAACCCTTCCTAGATTTCCCCAGAGCTCTTCAGAGCCCCCAGAGTTCTGATTTTCCTCCAGTGTCAAGGGTTTCATTTAAAAAAGAGGAACTGGTTAAAAGTATACTCATTTTGGTATAGTTTTAACAGTCTCCTTTTAGTGGGATGGAAAGTTTTAACAAACACCCCAAAAATCCTCAATCATCTTCCACCCTCTTGCCCCTATGATTATGAGATCAATTTGAAGGACATGTTTATTCCAAAGATAGATAAGGTCTACCCCTTATCTCCTCCAAAGCAACAGGCCATGGAAGAGTTTCTTGAAGGGAATCTTTAAGCTGGGAAAATCCATTTGTCCAACTTCCCTCAAGCTTTATCCTTCTTCATCAAAAAAAAGGATGACAAACTCTGCCCTTGTCAAGATTATAGGTATTTCAATGAACACACCATCTGTGATGCCTATCCTCTCCCTCTTATCTCTGACCTTATTGATAAACTCCAGGATGCTCAGCTTTTCACTAAGTTTAATGTCTGTTGGAGTTATAACAATGTCTGTATCTGAAATGAACACCAATGGAAAGCTGCCATTATCACACATAAGGGGCTCTTCAAATCCACTGTGATGTTCTTTGGTTTGAATAACTCACCTGCTACTTTCCAGTGATTCATGAATGACTTATTCTAGGATATGATCACTAAAGGATGGCTTGTTATCTATATGGACAACCTCCTTATCTCTTCCCCTGATGCTAACACTCATCAGGAATGCACCTCCCATGTCCTTCAATGGATGACAGAACTCAATCTCCACCTTAAACTGGAGAAATGCATCTTCACTGTCTTCCAGGTTGAATACCTTGGAATAATCATTCATCCTGGTGAGCTTGCCATGGACCCTGTTAAACTTGCTGGTATTTCCCAGTGGCCCATTTCTTCCAAAGTCAAGAACATCCACTCTTTCCTCAGCTTTGCTAACTTTTACAGGCAATTTATCCCCAATTACTTCACTATTGCCCATCCTCTCCTTGATCTCACCAAGAAGGCCATGGCCTGGTCTTGGTCCCCTACTGCTCAGAAAGCCTTTGATTCTCTTAAGGCCATTTTTCTGTCACAGCCAGTACTGCAGATGCCAGATCTTGCTCACCCTTTCACTATTGCCACCAATGCTTCTGCTTATGCATCTGGTGGTATTCTTCTTCAAACTGACAAGAATGGGAACTGGTACCCCTGTTCTTATCTCTCTCAGACCTTCTCCACCACCAAGCAGAACTATGATAATTATGATCATGAACTTCTTGCAGTCATTTGTGCCCTGAAAGCCTAGATACAGTACCTCCTTGGCTTTTCTACTCCCATTCAGGTTTTCACTGATCATAAAAACCTAACCTATGTCAAATCCCCTCAGAAGCTTAATTGACATCAAGCTCACTGGCTTCTTGACATTGCTGACTTCAACCTGCAACTCTCCCATGTTACTGGCACTTCCCTTGCCAGGCCTGATGCCCTCTCCTGCCACTCTGATCTTTGTCCTTATACTTCCCAGGATAATCAGGAAGTCACCCTTCTTCCCTTTGAACTTTTTGTCAACCTCATTGATGCTAACCTTTCTGCACACATTAAGGAACATCAACAGGGTGACCCCCTTCACCTCTTCATCCTGCAAAAACAGGATGCTTCTGTGAACAAGAAATTTCTCTGCTCCCACACCTCCAACTGGAAGAAAATTGATGGGTTGCTCACCTACTGCAACTGTATCTTTATTCCTTCCTCTATTAACCTCTGTTGTGAGATTCTTCAATGATGTCATGATCACCCCTCTGCCAGCCACCCCAGTTATCTCAAAATCCACCAACTTGTCTCTGCTGAGTTTTGGTGGCCCAGCCTTACCACCTTTGTCTGCAACTATGTTGCTGGCTGTCCTGTTTGCCAGCAAAACAAAGCAAACACTCACTTTTCTGCCCCTGTGCTCTCTCCCATCTGCTCCACTGCCACTCACCCCTTCCAGCAGATCTCTTGCAATCTGATCACTGATCACCCTCTGTTCTCTGACTTCAATGCCTTGCTGGTCATGGTTGACCACAGGCTTACAAAGGAGGTAATTCTTTGCCCCACTAAGAAATTCATTACCACTGAGGGTATTGCTACTCTCTTTTTCCACAAGATTTACCTCCACTATGGTCTTTACAACAAGATCATCCCCAATCAAGGCCTCCAATTTGTCTCCACCTTTGCCAAGGAGCTTGGGAAACTCCTTGAATACAATCTTTCCCTCTCCACTGCATATTATTCTCAGTCTGATGGTGAAACTGAATGAGTTGACCAGGAGATTGAGATGTATATCTGCATTTATTGTGGTTCTGACCCCACCAGATGGGCTGACTCCATTACCCATGCTGAATTTATCCATAATCATTGCCCTCACTCCATTACAGGGCAATTGTCATATCCTGGACCTCCAACTGAATTCTGACCCCATTCCAACCCAGCTTACATTTGATCTTCACATCTAGTAAGCCACTCCAGCCCTCTGACTCCCCTCCAGGCAACTCTGGCCCTCTGTCACCATTCCAGTCTTCCCCAGCTACACATGTATGCTTCCCACCCCTCAGCATTATATGCTCCCCTGGGCTTCCACTCCCACTCCACCCCATTCTGCTTCCAGTCTATCTCTGCTCCAGTTAAGTACTACCCTAGTTCCCCTTCATTATCTCTGGACCGTCCTGTTATAACTCTGTGACCATTCCTGGTCAGTTACTGTTACCATCATTGTTACTATTCCTATTCCATCCCTGTTCCTTGCTTTCCCCTGTTTCATCCTGTCACCCTTCAGTTTCAGTCTGACATGATTGAATATTGCCTCCCTGACATATCCATTTGTTTCCTAGATATCTAGACATCTGCTTCACTTCTGAGTTTGCACCTGTCTCATTTCATTATACTCCTAGATAGTTCTGCCCCTCTAAGGTATAAGTACTGTAGTTCTGTATCTTGTACCTCAGTACAAATATCGACAAGATCAACAGAAACACCCTCTTATCATTGTCCTCACTCTGATTGAGCCTTTGAGCTTACTCTGATCCTCCAGGTTACTCCAGAGTTTTCAGCATTAAAGTTATTATGGCTTAATATTGACTTGGAATGAGTGACAACTTTACTGTTGTTACTGCCCCTATCTGACCTGAGTCCTCCAACTTACTCTGACCCTCCAGCCCTGCTGGAGATTATAATCAGCCTATTGGCTACCTTCCATAAGTTTTGATGACTCTGCTTCTTAAGACTGGACTTGATACTCTTCATCTTGTCTGTCTCTCTTGTTGAGCCCTGAGCAAGCTCTCCTCTGCTATCTCTGGCCTGCTGCACATCAGAACACCAAGGCTATGCCAGGGCATTGAAGCCAAGTCCTGTTTGATGAAGAACCTGCTACTTGACTATTTGACCATTTTCAGAAATCTTTGGAAATCTCTGGAGACCTCCAGAGCTCATATCTCCTTCTGATAAACTCCAACCTAGTAGTAGTAGTAGTAGTATTTGGATTTTGATAATCTGTCACCTTAGTACAAATATTGACAAAAATACCAGAAAACCCTCTTATTATTGTCCTCACTTTGCTCAAGCCCTTAGGCTTACTTTGACCCTCCCTCTGAGGCTATGTGATATCCTAGAAGAAGTTGTAAAGCCTCACCCCCATGACTATGCTTGACTCTTCTTGTCCTGCCTGTCCCTCCTGTTAAGCATAGAGATAGCCTTATCACCTACCCTGACATCTATGTAAATCAGGACAATGGAAAAGTGCAAGGATGCACCACATAAGGTGAAGCCAAGTCCCATTCAACCATTGAAGCCCTTTCTAGATTCCTCCAGAGCTCTCCAGAGCTCCCCGGAGTTCTGACCTTCCTTCAGTGTCAAGGGTTTCATTTAAAAAGGAACTGGTTAAAAAGTATACTTGTCTTGGTATAGGTTTTAAAAGTCTCTTTTTTAGTGGGATGGAAAGTTTTAACAGCAATCTCTGTTCTATCTCATAATGAGATATGAACCCCATGCTCTTCCCTCCATTATTGAGAAATCATTGATGCCTGCTGTTGCTGACCACATAAAGGCACTTCTTGCAGCTCACAATGAAGCCCTTGCTGCACACAATCTAGCTTGCCAGATCATGGCATCCCATATCTGTTCCACCTTTTCTCCATTCACCAAAGAAGATAAAGTGTGGTTAAAAGCTCATAATTTGAAATGAGCTATAGTTTATCTGAAGCTCTCCTTCAAATGGGAAGGACCCTTCACAATCATGGAAGTCCTCTCTCCAATTACCTATTGCCTCCATCTTCCATCCACATGGAAGATTTACCCTGTGTTCCATGTGTTACTGTTATTGCTCTATTGCGAAAACAACATTTATGGAAAGAATTTCCCCACTTTCCCTTCAGACCCTATAGAAGGTGAGGAAGAATACAAATTAGAGTGGATATTAAAACATTGTGGTCCCCCAGGTAATCATCAGTTTCTGATCCAATGGAAAGGATATTCAGCAGAAGACAACTCCTGGAAACCTGAATGGAACTTGAAATGTTCCTAGTCTGCTCTAGACAAGTATAAACTCCTCCACCCTCATCACTTCCCCTCATCTGCTCCTCTTCCTCCTTGCTCCACTAAGAAAACCACTTGCCACTTCAATTAATTGCAATGGCCTTCATCATTGACCAAGGCTTCCATTCTTGCAATATCCCTCTTAATACCCTGCTGGTGTCCTTGTCACAACTTCCCACTGAAGAAGTTTCTGCTGAGCCTTCACTCATCTCTTCCCCATTCTCTCTTACTGATACCCATTTTTCTTCTCCCCTCTCTGCACTCACTTCTGAGCTTCCTTCCAAGGATTTTGTAGCTTCTTCCCCTGCTATTTCCATCAGCCCAGCTGTTGTTGCTCCCATCCCAGTCCCTCCTCCTGCTATTGACACTATGTTCACTGGTATTCTCAGCATTGATCTCCTACTCTCTGCCCATGCCCTTCATTGGGGCACCCCATCTCCTGACTATGCACACCAGGTCATGACCTTTATCATGGACTCTCACCTTGCCATTCCCATTGGCTCCCATCTTGACATGTTCTCACCCTTGTGGCTCCTTTATCAAATCTATATGCAGCTCCTTTGTCTTCCCCTCCTTACATCTGCTCTTGCTCACATTCCCCATGCTCAGGTCTCCCTTGCACAGGCTCTAATTACTTCTATCCACTGTGAACTCCTGTCAAATGTCAAAGTGCTTACCTACCAGCTTGAGATGGGTGAGTTTCTCACTGACCTTGACCACTACATGCGCAAGCTGGCTACTGCTTAGGGTTATATCCCCACCACTCCATCTGCATCCTCTTTCCCCCTCAACAACAATGAGCTTGCCACCCTTGAGCATGCCAAAGCTTGGTGGACCAGCCTTTACAGTAATGGTCACCTTCCCTCTTCTCATCCTCACTTTTGCGAGGCCTGTTTCCACTGTCGATGCCTGGGCCACATCTGCATCAACTGCCCTTCCTATCAGTGCCTCTACCGCCTCCACTGGCACTCTGAACATACCCAAGCTCACTGCCCTGCTTAATGCCATGTTATTGACTCTCTTGTCTCCTTCTCTACCTCCTCTTCCTCTTGTGATTCCTCCTGCACCTTTTCCCACAGCTCTTCCCACTCCTCTCGACTTCCACCACTCCCAGGGGTCTTATTACTGCCCTCCCATGGCTCTGTCACCCCCTCTGCCTTCTTATTACACTGACAATGACTTCCATAACAACATTATTGACAAGGTTGGCTGGGCCAACATTACTGGCTCCCCTGGGCCTTCCTATGATGTCTTTTGAGGTGTCACAAGTTTTCCACCCCTAGCAGGGGGATAATGTTATGTTTCCTCTTTTCTTTTCTCTTTTTTTCTCTTCATATCTTAGCTTCTGCTTTTCTCACACCTTGGGTACTCCTCTGTCCATCTTTCAACAATAGATTCCACTCTTCTCATGCTCTAGCCTTGCCTAGACTGCTCTCTTGTTAAGCCCCTTGCCCAGGCCTTCTATCTTTCAATCAGTTGACTCATAATTGTTCCATCTCTTTCTATCCATTTTTACACAGATACATTACTCATTATTTGTCAGCATGATTACCTAGTCAATCTCTGCTTGAACCTTGTTAGTTGTACTATAAAGTAGCATACTTCTTGTCTTCTCTCTCCTTATGCTACTTCTACCTTGTGATCACCTCACAGTCCTTGCATCTCCACTTGTCCTTGTACCTATGTACTTGGAATCTATTGCTTGTGTCCTGGCACTTAACCAGAGGATCATCAGCATCTGATTTCAGCACATCCCTGGGAGTGTAGCTGGTACCACTTGAGTGCAACACCTTGTTTGTCACTCTCCACTTGTCTTGAGGCTTACCTTTGGTTTGCCTCTTCCATTCTCCACAGCAAGGTCTATGCCTGTCCCTACCCAGGCCTAGTGTAACAGAGTGTATCTACTCTGTAGAATAACAATGGAAAAATCCTTGCACATTTACTTGAACTTCCTCCACCCCTTTGACTATAACATTCAAACCAAAGAAAGATCTGAATGCAATGGACATAGATGCCATAAAATATGGCCAACTAACTGATGCAGAAAGGGCCTTCTGCATCAAGAATAAACTTTGTTTCAGATGCTGGAAACCTGGCCACTCTGCAACCATGTGTACCATATTCTCCACCTCCTCTTTCACCACAACCACCACTAGGAAACCCCTTGTGTCAAGATGGTCTCTGCTGAAGAACTGACAACAAAGATTGAGGAGATTAGTAACAATGAAATTGATGATGGGGTGGCCAGAGTAGAAGTAAAGAAAGAATGGAAGAAGAAGGTAGTTAGCAGTTTGGATTTTTAAAATGGAGTACTTTCCCTATGCAAGGTACTCCCTCCTTCTCTTGCACACCTGTACTTGTATCTGCTTTCAAGAAATCCATGTGCATTCCTGTACAAGTATCCCCTGCACCTTATGCCAAGAAAGTCATAGCTACCTATGCTCTTGTTGACAGTGGAGCACAGATTAACTGTGTTGATTGGGACTTTGTCAAGAAGCACCAACTTCCCACAATAAAACTCTCTGAACCCATCATCATCTGAAATGTGGATTATTTCAAGAACAAGAAGAGCAAGACTACTCAAACTTGTGACCCTCTTCTTTGCCTCAAACAATCAGTTCTCCTGATTTCCTGCTATGTTATTGCATGCAGGAAGGAGAATATTATCCTTGGACACCTGTGGCTCTGAGCCACAAACCCCACCATTGACTGGATGGCTAACATGTGCACCATTCCAGACTCAACTACCTTAGATGTGACCACCTATTATGTCAACTCTGCCCATAAACCTTGGTTTGATGGACTTCTTGATGACATTATTGTACTCCATGATAAACTCTTAGTTTGCTACCTGGATTATGTCACCTCAGAACAATCCATTAGTGAATCCCTCTATAATTGGTGTTATAGTGAGTGATATTGGTGTTGAACAATGAGTGATCTAACCCTAATCAAGGGCAATAGATGGTGTTGATATTGGTATTGGTGAGAGTAAAGCAAAGTAGATAGAAGCCCTAGTGAGGCCACTTGCAGTAAGATACAAATGCTCAAGACTGGGGCTTGAGACATGCTAATGCTACAGTATTTATACAGTACAGAAGAGTGCACAGACCAAGACCCTGATGGGATAATTCCTACAGACCCTGAGGCACCATCAAAAAGAAGAGAAGCACTTGTGAGAATAGCCAATGGCTGAAAAGGAGCAAGGCTTCTGAAATAGAAAAAGATGAAAATAAAAGACAGGCTGAAAACATGAGGCTAACCCTATGCCCTGGGTCTAGACCAGTCATGTGACCCATCATGTGCCTAGATAAGATAAAGATTAGATAACCATGTGGAAAGATAAGATAAGGTCACATGATCAAAGTTTTGAAAAAGCAAACTATAATACTACCCCCTTTTTAGATCTTGAATTCCAGATGAGACACAGCTAAAGATACAGCATCTGTGTGGTTTTCATATGGTTTGAACAGAGAGTGAAAAGAAGCAAGGTCAATAGAAAAGAGATGACAAGGTGTGGAAGGATGAAGCTTGTGGAATTCTTCAATAAGATCAGGAGAATTGATTAAATCATCTTTTGTTTGCCAAGTATGATTATTTTCTTCATATCCTGTCCAATGAACAAGATATTCCAGCTTGCCATACTTGATATGAGAGTTGACTATATGATCCACCTTGTACTCTTCATAACCTTCTTCCATGATAATAATAGAATCCAGGGTAAGAATGTCTTGCCTATGAAAAAATGGTAAATATGGTTTAATGCATGATATATTGACAGTAGGATGAATGTGCATTGTAGAAGGCAGTTTAAGGCAAACTGCATGAGAAATAACTTCTAAAACTATGAAAGAACCAATCCACTTCTTGGACAATTTCTTTAAAGGATATGAAAGCATGAGATTCTTTGTGAATAGCAACACTTGTTGGCCTTTTGTATACTGTGGTACACTTTTAGTGTTTTGCTTTTCCATATGAGTCTTAGTTTCCTCTAATGCTTCCTTGACTTTCTTGAAAGATTTAGACATGTCATGCAAGAAATGGGATGGTGGAGAAATCACAGTAGGAGCTTTGAAACCCAGATGAGAATGATAGGTTTTTGTTATTTCAAAAGGAGATGTCTGGGTGAAGGTTGAATATGAATTATTATGATGATATTCTGTGATTTTAATCCAATCTGCCCATTGTTCTTGACATTTTGCAATAAAGTTATGAAGGTATTGCTCTAATTCCTGGTTTATCCTTTCTGTTTGCCCATCTGTTCTGGGATGATACACTATAGAGATCTTTTGCTTGATTTGAAGAATCTTGTTTAACTGTTTCATGAATTCCAAGACAAATTGAGAACCATGATCTGAAATAATAGAAGAAGAAAGTCCATGTCTTGACCAAACATGGTCTCTAAATAATTCTGCAACATAAAGAGAAGAAAGGGAAGAATGACATGGAATAAAAACAATCTCTTTTGAGAAATAATCAACTACCACCATGATAGCATCAAAATCTTTTGATGTCAGAAGTCCTGTAATAAAGTCAACAGAAACATCTTCCCATGGAGAGGAAGCTGTAGAAAGAGGATGAACTGGAATAATAGCTTCAGATCCCTTAAATGTAGCACATATAGAACAGTGTGAAACAAATGATGCTACATTTTCATTGAGACCTGGCCAATAATAATATCTAGATAAAAGTTGTTTAGTATGGTTCTGCCCTGCATGACCACCTAAAGGAGAAGAATGAAAAAGATTAAGAGCTTCTATTTGTAAATCTTCTGGAATAAATATTTGTTTTCTTTCATTTAAATAAACCTTTTGTTCTGAACTATAACACCAGTGGGATGAAAGATATAAGTCCACTGATGATTGTTGTACACAAGAAAAGAAAGAAGAGGAGAGAGAGATGATACATTGAAAAATATGAGGTGGAAGCATAACAATTTGTTTATTTGGCTCTGATTTATTTTCAAAATGGTCTTGTTATCTAGAGAGAGCATCCACTCATCCATTGGTAGGACCTGGTTTATAACACATTTTAAAATTAAATTCTGCCAAGGTAGCTTGCCAGCAAGCTTGCTGAGGTAATAAATCTTGTAGTTTCTTCCAATACTCCAGATCTCAAAGAAGTCTCACCCTATTAAATAATGTTGCCAATCATAAAGAGCATGAATAACTGCCAATAACTCTTTGTTGTAAATTGGATAGTTTAATTCCACAGTGTTCAAAGAGTGTAAAATATATGCCACAGATCACCAAAGACCATCTTCTTGTTGATATGACAGAACTGCCCCAATGGTGACATCAGAGGCATCTGTTTCAAGTTGAATGGGTTTAGATGAGTTGGGATAACACAAGAGAGGTTCAAAAGTGAGAATTTCTTTCAAATGAACAAAGACTGTCATGCAAGCTGATGTCCATTTGAATTTAACATCCTTTCTTGTGAGGGAATTAAGGGGTCTTGCAATATTAGTAAAGTTTGGTATGAATCTTCAATAATAATTGGCCAATCCTAAAAAGGCCTGAACTTGTTTGACAGTTCTTGAAATAGGCCAGTTTCAAACTGCACTTGTCTTGTTTAGTTGCATCTGTACCCCCTTTTTAGATACAACCATGCCCAGATAATCTACTTGTTCCTGAGTGAAGTAACACTTTGATGGTTTCAAGAAGAGGTTGTGGTCATGAAGACAACCTAAAACTTCTGCAACAATTTCCAAATGCTGGTTTCAGTTTTTATCCTTTGTAAAAATCATAATATTGTCAATATAGATTAAAACATATTCCCACATATTGTGGAAAATATCATTGACCATTGCTTGGAAGGTACTCAGGGAGTTGCACATCCTGAAATACATTATCAGAGGCTCAAAAGCCCCTATTGGCATTATAAATGCCCCTTTTCATTTATCATCTTCCTTTATATAAATGTTGTTGTACCCTCATTGCAGATCTAAAGTGGTGAACATATCAGCTCCATTTAACCTATCAATCAGTGTCAATATCAAGGATAGAGGATAATTGTTTTTGATGGTATACTCATTTAAGTATCAATAGTCAATTACCATCCTTTTCCCACCATCTTTCTTGCTGATAAAGAATACAGGAGAAGTCTGTGGAGATTTAGATGATTGAATGTAACCTTTTTTCATCTCTTTATCCACAAATTCTTGTACTTTCTTTATTTCTTTATTTAAAAGAGAAATAATATGATCTTTCTTTGATATGAAGTTTTCTTTTAACTCCACCACATGATTCCAAGGTTTTCAAGTAGGCATGCATTCTGATTCATGTTGCGAAAATACAGGAATGAATTTCCATAACTCCTTTGGTACCTCTTTCTTTAGTTGTGACTGTTCCTCTTCTGTTACTTGCCTAAATATAATGATCTTCACATTCCACTAAACACCTAGGAAAATCAATAGTTTTCTTGACCCAATTGATTTCCAGGTTATGTCTAGCAAATCAGTCATATCTGATGAGTAAGTCCAATGTTCCTAAAGAGGAAACATAAGTGTTGATACACTCTCAGTGCCATTTTCCATTTTTTCCTTTGATAGCTATATAAATAATAACATAGTGAGCAATTTTTCCAATATTACCCTCTGTTCCATCAGCATTGTACACTGTTAAAGGTTTAGGCATATCTTTTTCATACAAACCATGCTTCCAAACGAATTTTTGATCAATGAACATTACTAATGCTTCTGAATCTACTATTGCAAAAGTTAGTCCACATGATTCCATTTTCAAACTGTTTTTTCCTCTAACTTCTCTGTCAATCTTTACACTTATGCCCAATTCATCTCTTTCTTTTCAATCAAATAACTTGGCTAGATCTTTTTGTTCTTCACTTCCTATTGCAAACAAATGTCTGTTAATATCATCTGACAAAATTAAGCACCCTACTTCTGGGGCCATGCTCAATCAAGATGCCATCATGGAAGAAATAGCCAGATTCCATTTCATAGTACAAACATTGAAACAAGAAGAAGAAATAGAATTGCATACTGGGAGTTCTGTTTCTAATCTAACAGAGTCCCTCAAGCTTTTCCCTGAGCTTTCTTCTGCTTTCATTCTGTCTCAAAGACATTCTGAAAGTAAGCCTGGGCCTCATCCATACTACCCCAAGACACTGCAGGGATTTCCTGAAACCTAGCAGCATTGGCCATGTTGTATACTGGTCCAATAGAAACTGGTTCTGCTATTTGCCAACTGTTTGTGTCTGGTGGAGTAAATTCTGAAAATCTAACAGGCTATACATACTGAGCCTGTGTGCCTTGTCACCTCTGATTCTGTCCCTGAGGCTGGGGACCCTTGCCATAATTGTTAAAGGGCCATGGTGCTGCTGGGTTAAACTCCCCATGGCAATCTCTTGCCATGTGCCCTGGTTTTCCACATTTAAAGCAAGTGCAGACTTGCATTGCTGCCTGGTGATCTATTTCCATGGGTGCACCACATTCAGGTTGAGTGCCAACTGCTGTGAAACAAGGTTGGTTGGATTGGGGAGGAACATATGGTGGTCAATATTGATTAAATGAGGGGTAACAAGGAGCTTGGTACCAAGGTTGGAATCTTTGAGCTGGTCATTCTATATTCATTTTTTCGAATGATTTCCCTATTTCTCTGCACTGCTTCATGAAGAGAATATAGTCCTCTTTGATACCTTGCATACAGGCCTATTGATAAACCTTGTATTGGACTTGTTCCCTTATCAGCTTCAATGCATGATCATTGCTGATGTCAGCTTCTCTTCTCAACACCTCAAAGTCTTGTAAGTATTCATCTATTGATAAGGTATGACAAAGTCCTTCAAGCTTCTTGAGGGATTTGTGAGTGAGGTTGTCAATATAAAAGTAATTGCAATGCTCCAGTGAAATTCCTTCAAAATCTGGCCATGCTTCCAGACCCATCTTTTCTCTGCTTCCATCCACTGCCAATCTATACTCTTCTTCCCCATCTCAATATCTTTCCAAGGTGAGTTGTGTGAAACCTTCCATTCTTCCTTCTAACCTTGATAGCACTGCTGCTGTCAATTTCTTGTTATTTCTCTATCATTGTTTATCAACTCAAACCTGCAATAAGATGAACCACTTCCTCCACTTCTTCTTATCTCCACCTCATTTACCAGGGTCTGTTATTTTCTTCTGACCTCCCATCCTTGTAAATTCTTTGACCAGTAACTTGATCAAGTCTCCAGTCTCCCCAGTCATATTTGTCCCACTTATAGTAGGGATTGTATGCTGGGAGTGGTGCTGGGGGTATTGGTAGGGGGTTGGTGTGTACCAGGGTTGCTGTACAGGGTCTGGGATGGGCTGCTGTTGGAATAGGATTGAACCAAGTTCTGTGAACTCAGGTTCATTTGATGAGCTACCATATGGGTTGAAGTTCAACAGCTTGGACTATGATTTTAGGGAGATGTGAAACTGATTTGAGAGAAGAAGAAGAAGGATGCAGTGATTTTATTCTTTCTGATACTGCTACTTTCCAGTCTCTGCCTTTCTTTGCAACAAAGTCCTTCCTGATCTGTTTATCAAAAGCATCAAATCTGTGCTGGAAGGATTGTTTACCAAATTCATCATCCTCAAATCCAAGAACTGCTTCAAAAATGAAATCCTTTAACTGTTTCTTGTGTCTCCATGAATATTCTTTTTTCATTAATACATGTTCTGCAGTGTGTACCCTTGACTAGTATAGTAGTCTTGAGCAAGTGTTATGGTAAGTGATGTCAGTGTTGAACAATGAGTGATCTAACCCTAATCAAGGGCAATAGATGGTGTTGATATTGGTATTGGTGAGAGTAAAGCAAAGTAGATAGAAGCCCTAGTGAGGCCACTTGCAGTAAGATACAAATGCTCAAGACTGGGGCTTGAGACATGCTAATGCTATAGTATTTATACAGTACAGAAGAGTGCATAGACCAAGACTCTGATGGGATAATTCCCACAGACCCTGAGGCACCATCAAAAAGAAGAGAAGCACTCATGAGAATAGCCAATGGCTGAAAAGGAGCAAGGCTTCTGAAATGAAAGAAGATGGAAATAAAAGACAGGCTGAAAACATGAGGCTAACCCTATGCTCTGGGTCTAGACCAGTCATGTGACCCATCATGTGCCTAGATAAGATAAAGATTAGATAACCATGTGGAAAGATAAGATAAGGTCACATGATCAAAGTTTTAAAAAAGCAAACTATAACAATTGCCATACCAGCAGAATCTTAGATCACTGCTTCTTGTATCTTCCTGAGATCACTGTCACCAGACTCACCACCTTCACTGAGTTGGCAATTGAGGCCAAAAAGGCCAAACACAAGACCACACTCCCCCCTGAATACTCCCAGTTTTCTTCTATATTCTCAGATACTCTGAAAACTCTAGACCATCTTCTACTCTCTCACTCTTATGATCAAGAGATCAATCTAAAGGATGCATTTATTCCAGAAATAGGTAAGGTTTACCCCTTATCCCCACCTGAGTAACAGGTCACAGAAAATTTCCTCAAAGAGAATCTCTGTGCAGGGAAGATCCATTCTTCCAACTCTTCTCAAGCTTTGTCCTTTTTTTTGTTAAGAAAAAGGATGGCAAACTCTGCCCATGCCAAGACTACCAGTATTTAAATGAACACACTGTTTGAGATGCCTACCCTCTACCCCATATATCTGACCTCATAGATAAGCTTTATGATATGAAGCTCTTTACTAAGTTTAATGTCAGATAAGAATATAATAATGTTCATATTCAAGATGGACATCAATGGAAGGCCATCTTTATTACCCATAAGGGGCTTTTTGAACCCATGATAATGTTTTTTGGTTTGAATAACTCACCTGCCACATTCCAGTAATTTATAAATAACTTTTTCTGAGATATGATTGCTAAGGGATAGCTCATTATCTACATGGATGACCTTCTTATCTCCTTCCCTAATGCTGACACCCACCAGGAACACACTGCCCACATCCTTTAATGAATAACAGATCTTGACCTCCATTTCAAACTGGAGAAATGCACCTTTGCTATTTTCCAGGTCAAATATCTTGGAATGATTATTTATCCCAGCAAACTTGCCATGGACCCTGTCAAACTTGCTGGCATTTCACAATGACTGACCCCTTTAAAAGTCAAGTGTTACAGTGTCAATCTCTGAACAAGCCATTCCAACCCTAAACAGTCTGCCTTGAGAGAGTGCATTAGTTTTGGTATTAGATTCAAATTGAATAGAGTGAGGGCAATGTAGACTCAGGGTAGCAAAGCCTGAGGAGCCATAGCACAAGTTAGGACTCAAAGAATAGCCTGTATTGCAAGGCAATGCTAAGAAGAATGATATACAAGCTAAACAAGTGGTTAAGGCTGGGGAGTCAAAACCAAGGAACTACCTGCTACTTATACTATTCCTATTCATGCACAGACCATCTCCAGGTCTTAGGGTAATACTAAATATAGATAGGGCATAGGGTGTGCTTACTGAGAGTATAACCAATGGGCCATGCAGTAGAGGTATGTATCAAGGAAGAGGCTGTGTGGAATGGAAGGAAAGGATCTAGAGTAAGCAGAGATTAAACCATGCCCTCAACCATAAGGCCAAGGAGATCCCATCTAGAGATCTGCCATGATCAGATCTGTCCCTCATCTAGATCAAGATCCAGATTCATTGGAGATTAGATCAGGAGATGCACCTGTCATCTGAGATGCTAGATCCAACCATAAGCTGTGCCTAAACCCCAAGGGAATACTCTGAATAGACAACTCAACCATATCCTAGGATTTGTCCTTGTTTGGCAATAAAGTCTCATGGTCACATGCTTGTCATGTGACTCTTCTGCTAGCAAACTGTTTGTTTATAACATTAAGGACATTTATTTATTTCTTGGCTTTGCTAACTTTTAT
>JBBPKN010001126.1:0-21057 GCA_038089275.1 Pulveroboletus cf. rosaemariae | reverse complement strand
TAGACTCTCAGGATGAAATCCACTTCATATTCAAATGAAGTATCCACCTCTCAACATATATTTACCTGTTTTGACTCAAACTCAAACTTACAGAAACCAACTATGTCATATGGTAGGTATTATATAATGTGCTCTGGAAACTATTGATCTCTGTCATATTCTGTGCCAATGGGTCAACTTTGCTATGTTTCTAGTGCAACTCTGGTTGCTTTTATGCTTTAAGCTGTGTATTTCCTGATTTCCTTTATCTTTGTCTTTTTCTACCTAATGTTAATTATAACTTTATCCATACTAACTCTGTATTATTCCAATATAATTCTGTAGTTTTTTTAATCTCACTTCCTGTTTCTATTTCTTTCTGCATTGCCTTTTTTTATCATCATTTAGTTTTTAATTTGACATTATTTGATGTTGTCTCCTTTGATATTTCCATTTGTATCCAGAATACATTGGCATCTGCTTTGCTTATGAGATAACTTCTTTCATATCTCTATTTTCTTCTTAAATAATCTACCTCTCTAAAATATAAGTATTGTAGCCTTGTATTTTATACCTTAGTTTGAATATCAATTATAACACAACATTATGATTCTTTTTAATTCTTTTCTGCTTTATGACTTGATGTTATATTCTATACTAAGTTTCATAACATACTTTATGACTTGATATTATATCTCTCAGTAATGATCTATTTTAGACCTCTGACAGTTTTTAACCACTCTATAAATTGGAGCATCTAGTACTAGCATAAGAGCATACCATATAAGGTAAAGCCAAGCCCTGTTTACTCCAAAGTTATCTGGAGTATCTCTGGAGTATGTTGCAGTTTTATAATAATATATTTAAACTACTGCTTGTGCTAGTACTGCTATCATGTCTATTTGTATAACTAGAGCTTGCTCTTATGCTGTCCTTGATTAGTTCAAGAGTTTCTCTGCCTGCTGTGCTCTAGGCTTGGCCTTACAGGCTTCTGCTCTCTTCCACTTTTCCATATCTATTGCTTTAGTTAATAAAGCCTTTAATGGTTTGAAGATTTCCCAATCTTTTCACATTCCTGACAACCATGGTGCTTATCCAGAAGTATCAGATAACCCCAGAGATGACCTCTCCAATAGATATTTTAATATTTTAAAGGATAATCCAGAATCTTTTTCAGATCTGGAATCTATTCCTATTTACCATGATACTATCACTGATTTTGCTAGTGCTATTTATGGGTTAGCTTGCTTCTCCTATTGTACCCTTGAAATCTTGCAGCATACCAAAGTATGTGAACTAAACCAGTTCAATGAAACTAATTTCTGGAAGCTTCACACTTTTCTAATGCAATATGAGTTATACTTCCAGGATTATCCCAAAGTCTTTGCCAATGAATGAGCCAAGGTTACTTATGCTCAGTCCTATTTTAAGAGCATGGCATTGAAATGGTTCAAATCTAACCTTCTTTTTACTAAAAATCCTGACCTCTGTCTTTTGTGGATGGACAATTATAAGGAGTTTATTCAGGAACTCTGGACTAACTTCAGACCCCATGATCTGGTTGGAGATGCAAAACACCAGCTAGACCAGTTGTCTATAAAGGATGGTCAATAAATCAACAAATATATAGTTGAGTTTAATAGAATTGTATCTCAAGTCTGGAATTACAGAGAAGATGCCCTTCACCACTACTTCTATAATGATCTTCCAGATTGCATCAAAGATGACCTTTCCTGTGTTGGCAAGCCCCTGACCCTCATTGAGCTGTGCCAGCTTGCTGTCACATCCCATGCCAGCAGGTCAACTTCACTTTGTTCTGATACAACTTTGGGTATTCTTACACTTTAAGCTGCGTGTTTCCTAGTTTCCCTTACCTCTGTCATCTCCTATCTCATGATTGACTACAACTTTACCTATACTAACTCCATACCATTCCAATACAACTCTGTTGTTCCTTCGACCTCACTTGCTATTCCTGTTTCTTTGTGCCACGTTTCTCCCTGTTGTCACTTAGTTTCAGTTTAACATTATTTGATGTTGTCTCCTCTGACATCTCCATTCGTATCCAGGATGCATTGGCACCTGCTTCGCTTATGAGACAACTCCTTTCATACCTCTGTTCCCTCCTTAGATAATCTGTCTCCCTAAGGTATATAAGCACTGGAGTTTGGTATCTTGGACTCCAGTTGGAATATCAACCATAATACAATGCTACGATTCCCCCAGACCCCTTCAGCCTCATGACTTGATGTCATATCCTACCCTGAAGTCCCTCAACTTATTCCACGGCTTGATGTCATGCCTCTTATTGGGAAAAGTCCTCCGGCCAATTCTGACCCTCCATGTTTCTGACCCCTCCACAAATCAGGGTGCTCGGTACTGGCATAAGGGCACACCACATAAGGTGAAGCCAAGCCCCATCCACTCCAGAGTTATCTGAAGTACCCCTGGATATGTTGAAATGTTTATAATAGTATATTCCAACTTCCGCTTGTACTGGTACTACTATCATGTCTATCCATGTAACCAGAGCTTGCTTCTGCATGGTCCTAGATCAGTTCAAGAGCTTCTCTGCTCACCATGCAACAGGCTTGGCCTCACAGGCTCCTGCTCCCTCCCACTTGTCCACTCCCAGTGCTCAAGTTAATAAAGCCTCTGATGGTTCCAAGGTTCCTCAACCCCCCCACACCCCTGACAATCGTGGCACCTAGACAGGAGTACTGGATGACCCTAGAGATGACCCCTCCAATGGATCTTCCAATATTCCAGAGGATGATCATGAATCTTTTCCAGACTCGAAACCTATTCCTATTCATCCTGACACTATCACTGATCTCGCTAGCACCATCCGTGGATTAGCCCGCTCTTCTCATTATATCCCTGAAACATTGCAGCAAACCAAAGTATGGGAACCAGACCAGTTCGACAGAACTGATCCCTGGAAGCTCTACATCTTCCTAGTGCAGTGTGAATTAAATTTCCAGGATCGTCCCAAAGCCTTTGCCAATGACCGAGCCAAGGTCACTTATGCTCAGTCCTATCTTAAGGGCATGGCATTGGAATGGTTTGAGCCTGACCTTCTCCTTACCAAAGACCCTAACTTCTGCCCCTTGTGGATAGACACGTACAAGGAGTTCGTTCAGGAACTCTGGACCAACTTCAGACCCCATGATCTGGTTGGAGATGCAGAGCACCAGCTAGACCAGTTAACTATGAAGGATGGTCAACGAATCAACAAATATGTAGTTGAGTTCAACAGAATTGCATCCCAAGTCCGGAGCTACAGAGAAGATGCCCTCTGCCACTATTTCTATAATGGTCTGCCAGACTGCATCAAAGATGACCTTTCCTGTGTTGGCAAGCCACCGACACTCATTGAACTGTGCCAGCAGGCACAGACCATTGACACTTACTACTGGGAGCACAAATCTGAACTCAGCTGACAAGGAAAGTTATCTTACCCATCCAAGTCCTCCAATAAATCCACCGTATCCTCTGCTTCGACCTCCAGCCCTAATGAATCAAGGAACAAGTCAGCTAATTACCCCAGCTCCTCCAAGTCACCCATTCCCCAGAAACAGGACTTATCATCCAAGCTTGGTAAGGACAGTAAGCTCACTACTGAAGAACACAAGTGTTGACTGGAAAATCACCTTTGTTTGTTCTGTGGAATCGTGGGGCACATAGCAAAGGACTGCCCCAAGTCTTCCTCCAAGGCAGCCAAAGCTCATGTGGCCAAAACCTCCACTCCGGAAACCAAACTGGAGGCCTCTGTCTCTGAGGCAAAAAAATAGTCCACAGCCTTCAAGACTCTGCATGGGCTGGAGGTTGTGTTAATTCTTCCCATGCTTTACTGGAGGTTAAACTTAACACATCTGTTCTGTTAGATAATGCTTCACTTATGCCTCTTATCACCCTTGTTTCACATGAAACTCCTCTATTTTCTGCCCTGATTGACTCTGGTTCTTCAGACTGCTTTGTAGACACCAAGTTAATCAGTACTTACAATCTTCTGACTTATTCCATTCCTCTGTTGCAGCTCTGACTGTTTGATGGCTCTTCCAATTCTATGATTATGAATGCCATTGATCTTTCTGTTTGTTTCAACACCAGTGAAATCACTCCAATGACGTTCTATGTCACTCCGTTGGATGGATCTAGTTCTCTTGTTCTAGGACACAACTGGCTTGCCCACTACAATCTGTCAATTGACTGGGTATCAAGTCATATCTCATTCTGCTTATCTGAACCAAACATGCCAACATCCCCAAGCTCACCTCTGCAGCCTCCAGTTTCTCTGACCCAAGCTGACTCTGAACCCGATTCACCATGTTCCCATGACCCCAAACCTCTGTCAATCAAGCTACTTAACTCCTTAGCCTTCACACGTACCTGTTGCCTTGATGGCTCAGTCCCATTCTATCTGCAGCTCCGACCCCCAGAAAGTCATCTCCGTTCTGCTTCCATTGCTTCTCCTCCAGCCAACCTTCCCAGTGTTCCCCTGGAATACCATGACTTTGCCAATGTGTTTAGCAAAAGCAAAGTGTCTACTCTTGCCCCTCACCACAAATTTGACCTGAAGATCGAGCTGGAAGAAGGCACCTCACCGCCTGTCGGCACCATCTATTCTCTCTCACCCTCTGAGCTTGAAGCACTCAGGACTTTCCTGGATGAACATCTTGCTACTGGTTTCATCCAACCCTCTGTATCTGCTCATGCTGCTCCTGTCCTCTTTGTCCAGAAGAAGGATGGATCCCTTCAGTTGTGTGTAGATTTCTGAGGCCTCAACAAGATCACAAAGAAAGACCACTACCCCCTTCCATGTATCTCCGATCTCCTTGATGCTCTGAGCCATGCAACTGTTTATATCAAACTCGACCTTAGGCACATTTACCATTTAGTTTGTATTGCTGAGGGTGATGAATGGAAAACCTCTTTCTATATGTGCTATGGCTCCTATGAGTGGCTTGTCATGCCATTTGGGCTTACCAATGCTCCTGTGGCTTTCCAGCGTTTTGTCAATTCTATCTTTGCCGATCTTCTTGATGTTTTGGTAATCGTTTATTTGAATGATATTCTAATTTTCTCCGCTGATCAGACATTGCATACTGAGCATGTCCATGAAGTCCTCTGCTGCCTCTGGAAGCACAGCCTCTTTGCTAAACCCAAGAAATGCGAGTTCCATACTGATTCCACTGAGTATCTTGGGTAGCTACTCTCTCCTTCCGGGCTCACGATGTCCCCTGATAAGGTTCAATCTATTCTGGATTGGCCCAAGCCTCGCAAGATTAGGGATATCCAGTCCTTCCTCAGTTTCACTAACTTCTACTGCCACTTCATCCAGGGCTACTCCGACATCATCATTCCCCTGACTCACCTCACCTGCAAGTCTGTTCATTGGGATTTTGATGCTTCTTGTTGCGCTGCTTTCCAGCACCTCAAAGCAGCTTTTACTTCTGCTCCTATATTGACCCATTGGGTCCCTGATGCTCCTCTCATCGTTGAGATTGATGCCTTTGACTATGCCATTACTGGCATTCTCTCCCTCTGGTCCCTGGACAATGAGATCCACCCTGTTGCTTTCTTTTCCCATATGCTCACTACACCAGAACTCAACTATAACACCCATGATAAGGAGCTCCTTACTATTTTCACTGCATTCAAGTCCTGGCATTATTACCTTGAAGATTTTAGTTCTCCAGTGGATGTTGTCACTGATCATAAGAACCTGGAATATTTTGCTATGTCTAAACTTCTGACCCACTGGCAAGCCCGGTGGTTGGAGTTTCTCTCCCAGTTTAATCTGATCATCCGTTTTCACCCTGGCCATTTAGGTGCTAAACCTAACACTCTTACTAGATGATGGGATGTCTATCCCAGTGTGGGGAATGGCAACTATGCCCTCATCAATCCGCATAACTTCTGGCCTGTGTTCATGCAGGAACAACTCGCTGTGTCCCTTCAGGCTTCCATCCTAGCATCTCCAGTCTTTTGGTCCACATCCCTCTTTGACATTGAAACTCTCCATCGTGACATCATCTTGGCACTCCCTTCTGACCCAACCACCTCTATCCACTGCTCCGGTACCCTCCTGTCCAACTCTCATTGGTCTAGAGACCCAGGAGGTTTCTTGCATGTGGACAACTGCATCTATGTCCCCAATGCTTCCGACCTCTGCCTCCAGGTCCTCTGCTACAAGCATGACCACCCCTTATCTGGACACTTCAGTCAGAATTGGATACTGGAGCTCATTCACTGAGAGTATACCTGGCCTGGCATTCGAGCATTTGTCAAGGAATACATTTCTTCATGTACAGCTTGTGCCTGTGCTAAGGTACCCTGTCACAAACCCTACGGTTTCCTCAAGCAGCTTCCCATTCCCGAAAAGCCATGGAATTCCATCTCTATGGATTTTATCGAACAGCTTCTGGCTTCCTCCAGTCACTCCACCATCCTCATTGTGGTAGATCATCTATTGAAGCAGTACATCTTCATTCCTACAGACAACAAGGTGACCTCCCCTGAGCTTGCAAAACTTATCTTACTCCATGTGTTCTCCAAACATGGAGTTCCCTCCCATATCATCTCCAATCGAGGTTCCGAGTTTGTTTCCCATTTCTTCCGTTCTCTGGGTCAAGCCCTCAATATCTGTCTCCACTTTACCTCCAGGTATCATCTGGAGGATGACAGTCAAACCAAGCGAATGAACCAAACCCTGGAGTAGTATCTACATGTTTATTGCAACTATCAGCAGGACAACTGGTCTGACCTCCTGCCCCTTGTGGAGTTCACTTATAACAATGCCTCTAATGCTACCACAGGTGTTTTTCCTTTCTTCGCCAACAAGGGCTATCATCCAAACATCTCCGTGCACCCAGAACATGATCTCACCTCCACCTGAGCTCAAGAATATGCCATAGACCTCGACTCTCTCCACACCTTCCTTTATGAAGAAGTAGCTGCTGCCCAAGTCAGATACCAAGGACCCACAGATGCCCAATGATCTCCATCACTGGACTTTAAAGTAGGTGACCAGGTATTCATCAAGGCCAAGTACTTTCGAACTACACAGCCTTTCAAGAAACTCACTGAAAAGAACTTAGGTCCTTATCCCATTATTGCTCAGGCGGGCTCGCTGTCCTTCGCACTCTATCTCCCAGAGAACATGAAGTCCATTCATCCAGTCTTTCATGTTTCTCAACTTGAACCCTCAGTCCCCAATGTGATCCCAGGTCATGTGCAACCACCTTCACCCCAGTCGAGATTGATGGTGAACTGGAGTTTGAGATTTCTGAAATCCTAGACTTAAAGATAGATCATAGGCAAAGGAACTGCAAATTACTATATTTGGTTAAGTGGTTAGAATACAAGAATACTGATAAGGAGTCCTCATGGCTTCTGATGACTGAATTAGGGCACACTTCGGAGATTGTTGAGGAGTTTCATCTCTGTTACCCGGACAAACCCAGGCCATCTTATGATTAACCAAATGTAGTGGATCTAGTGGACCCTCTACCTATTCTAAGACCATTTTTTCCATCTCCTTGTCTAACACCGAAATTTTGCCAACCTCTGCACAAAGTTCTGACAGCTCTGCTGCCACCTCTTCCTTGCTCCTCAAACTCTGTTGTTCCTCTGCCCATGTGGTCCCCACTGCATTAACAAGTCTCTCCAGCAGCCAGTTCTTGCATTTGGCCTCTCATAGTATATTCCAGCCCACCTCCCTTATTGATGCCCCTATCAGGTGACCGCCCTCAACCACTTGCAGAAGATCCTCCTCTGTCTCCTTGGAGTCTGCCCTGCTATCGGATATCCCTTCTTCTCCCCCCTTCTGCCTCCACTTCCTCTCCAGCTTCTTCTGGCCAGGGTGTACGCACCTTACCTTTGCCTCTATACAGGCAAGGCATGATGTTGACTTGCCCAGGCCCACCTGGCACTCCAGCTCCCAGTTGTCACACCTCAGGCACCCTGGTCTCTCCTCCACTCTCCTTTTGCCATTATTGCCACTGGACCCCACCTTCTGGGCTTGGTGAAGTTCCTCCACCTAAGCCATGTTAGAGTGCTAGGTCCTGACCCCACTTCCACTACTCACCCATTTCTGGACTGCTGCCACTGCTTTCTGAGCCTCCTCCACTTTCTTCCAAGCCTCCTCCTCTCTCCTCACTTTTCCTCACCACTTTCACTCAGTGTATTTTGCATTACCAAGCTCTTCTTCATCTTTGATGCACTCCTCCAGGTGCTCATCCGACCAGGTGTGAATGTTGGTGAATGAAGACATGATAAGGGATATCAGTGTGGAGGTCTCTGGGGTGGTATTTGCTTTTATGGTTTTCTGGCCAGTTAAACCCTGGTGCCTGCTCACTTATTCATCAAGAGCACATGCTTCACAGCATTCAGGGATTCAGGCCTTAAGAGGGGAATACTGTCACATCCCATGCCAGTGGGTCAACTCCACTTTGTTCCGATACAACTCTGGATGTTCTTACACTTTAAGCTGCGTGTTTCCTAGTTCCCCATACCTCTGTCATCTCCTACCTCATGATTGACTATAACTTTACCTATACTAACTCTGTACCATTCTGATACAACTCTGTTGTTCCTTCGACCTCGCTTGCTGTTCCTGTTTCTTTATGCCACATTTCTCCCTGTTGTTACTTAGTTTCAGTTTAACATTATTCGACATTGTCTCCTCTGACATCTTCATTCATATCCAGGATGCATTGGCACCTGCTTCGCTTATGAGACAACTCCTTTCATACCTCTGTTCCCTCCTTAGATAATCTGTCTCCCTAAGGTATATAAGCACTGGAGTTTGGTATCTTGAACTCCAGTTGAAATATCAACCATAATACAACGCTACGATTCCCCCAGACCCCTTCGGCCTCATAACTTGATGTCGTACCCTACCCTGAAGTCCCTCAACTTATTCCATGGCTTGATGTCATGCCTCTTATTGGGAAAAGTCCTCTGGCTGATTCTGACCCTCCATGTTTCTGACCCCTCCACAAATCAGGGCACTTGGTACTGGCATAAGGGCGCACCACATAAGGTGAAGCCAAGCCCCATCTGCTCCGGAGTTATCTGGAGTACCCCTGGATATGTCAAAATGTTTATAACACTTGCTCAGACAATTAATGCTTGATACTAAGAGCATAAATTTAAAATCAGTTGACAAGGGAGGTTATCTTACCTGTTTAAATCATCTGACAAATCCTTTGCACCCTGCACTTCAACCTCTGATCCTAAAGAATCAAAGAACAAGTCAGCTAGTTCTTCTGGCTTCTTCAGATTATTTATCCCTTAGAAGCAGGACTTATTGTCCAAGCTTGGTAAAAACAGTAAGCTTACTGCCAAGAAATGCAAGTGTCAACTTGAAAATCACCTCTGTTTGTTTTGCAGCATTGCTGGGCATATAGCAAAGGACTACCCCAAGTTTTTCTCCAAAGTAGCCAAAGCTCATGCTATAAAGATCTCTGCTCTGGAAACCAAACTGGAGGCCCCTGCCTCAGAGGCAAAAAAATAGTCTGCAGTCTCCATAACTCCACACAGGCTGGAGGTTGCATTGATCCTTCCTATGCTTTACTAGAGGTTAGACTTAATGTATCTGTTCTTTTAGATAATGCTTCACTTATGCCTCTTATCACCCTTGTTTCATATGAAATCTCTCTGTTTTCTACCCTGATTGACTCTGATTCTTCAGATTGCTTCATAGACACCAAGTTAGTTAGTACCTATAACCTTCCAACCTATTCCATTTCTCTGTTGTAGCTCTGACTTTTCAATAGCTTTTTCAACTCTATGATTATGAATGCCATTGATTTTTCTGTTTGTTTTGAAACTGGTAATATTACTTCAATGACATTTTATGTTACTCTATTGGATAGATCTAGTTCTCTTGTTCTAGAACACAACTGGCTTGCCTGCCACAATCTGTTGATTGACTGGATATCAAGTCATATTTCATTCCAATTATCTGAATCAAACATGCCAATACCCCCAAGCTTATCTTCTGTTAAAACTTTCATCCCAATAAAAGGAGACTGTTAAAACCTATACCAAGATAGGTATACTTTTAACCAGTTCCTTTCTGAATGAAACTCTTGATGATAAAGGAAGGTCAGAACTCTGGAGGGCTCTAGAGGGCTCTGGGGGAATCTAGAAAGGGTTTCAATGGTTGAATGGGACTTGGCTTCACCTTATGTGGTGTGCCCTTGCACTTTCTGGTGTCCCAATTTACATAGATGTTGAAGGTAGGTAAGAAGGCTGTTTCTATGCTCAACAGAAGGGATAGGCAGGACAAGGAGCATCAAGCCTAGTCATGGGGGTGAGATCTTGTGACTTCTTCAAGGATGTCACTTGGCCTTGGAGATACTCTGGAGTAATTTGGAGGGTCAGAGTAAGCCCAAGGGCTTGAGCAGAGTGAGGATGACAATAAGAGGGTGTTTCTGTTGTTTTTGTTAATATTTGTACTGAGGTACAAGATACAAAACTACAGTACTTATACCTCAGAGAGGCAGAACTATCTAGGAGTGTAACAAAGTAAGACAAGTGCAAACTCAGAAGCAAAGCAGATGTCTAAATATCTAAGAAATGAATGGAGATGTCAGGGAAGACAATGTCCAATCATGTCAGACTGAAACTGAAGAGGGACAGGATAAAACAGGGGAAAGCAAGGAACAGGAACAGAACAGGAATAGTGACAATAATGGTAATGATAACTGAGACTGGGAATGGTAATGGAGTTATACCAGGACAGTTTGGAGATGATGAAGGGGAACTAGGGTGGCACTTAACTGGGGCAAAGATAGACTAGAAATGGAATGGTGGAGTGGGAGTGGAAACCTGGGAAAGCATATAACACTGAGGGGCAGGAAGTGTACATGCATAGCTGGGGGAGACTAGAATGGTGACAGAGGGCTGGAGTTGCCTGGAGGGGAGTCAGAGGGCTAGAGTGGCTTACTAGGTATGAAGGCCAATTGTAAGCCAGGTTGGAATGGGGTTGGAATTGGGTCAGGGGTCTGGGATATGACAGGAATGAAGATATGAAAGGAGTTGTCTCATAAGCAAAGCAGGTGATAATGTATCCTGGATACAAATGGAGATGTCAGAGAAGACAACATCAAATAATGTCAAACTGAAAACTAAATGATGATAGAAAGAGGTAAGGCAGAAAGGAACAGGAACAGAAAGTAAAATCAGAAAAACTATGGAGTTATATTGGAATGGTACAGAGTTAGCATAGGTAAAGTTGTAGTTGACATTAGGTAGGAAAAGACAGAGGTTAGGGAACCAGGAAATATGCAGCTTAAAACATGAAAGCAACTGGAGTTGCACTGGAGACATAGTGGAGTTGATCCATTGGCATGGGATGTGACACTTAGTCCCTTTTCATCTGCAACTTTGACTTCTGGAGAGTCACCTCTATTCTACTTCCATTGCCTCTCCTTCAGCCAATATTTCTGGTGTTCCCCAGGAATATTATAACTTTGCTGATGTATTTAGCAAAAGCAAGGTGTCTACTCTTGCCCCCCTCCCCCCTCCCCCACAAGTTTGACCTGAAGATTGATCTGGAAGAAGGCACCTCCCCACCTATTGGCACTACCTATTTTCTGTCACTCTCTGAGCTTGAAGCACTTAGAGCTTTCCTTGACAAAAATATTGCTACTGGCTTTATCTAGCTCTCTGCATTCTTTTATGCTGCCCCTGTTCTTTTCTTCTGAAAGAAGGATGGATCCCTTTGGTTGTGTGTTGATTTCTGAGAACTCAACAAGATCACAAAGAAAAATCACTACTCCCTTCTGTGCATCTCTGATCTTCTTGACACTCTAAGTCATGCAACTATTTATATCAAGCTTGACTTTAGGCATGCTTATTATTTAGTTTGCATTGCTGAGGATAATGAGTGGAAGACCTCCTTCTGTATGCACTATGGCTTGTATAAGTGGCTTGTCATGCCATTTGGGCTTACCAATGCCCCTGCAGCTTTCCAGCAGTTTGTCAACTCTATCTTTGCCAATTTTCTTGATGATTCTGTAATTGTTTATTTGGATGATATCCTGATCTTCTCCACTGCCTGAACATCTCATACCAAGCATGTCCATGAAGTTCTCTGCCACCTCTGGAAACATGGCCTTTTTGCCAAACCTGAGAAATGCAAATTCCATACCAATTCCACTGAGTATCTTGGATACCAGCTCTTCTCTTTAGGGCTCACTATTTCCCTGAAAAGGTTCAATCCATCCTGGATTGGCCTGAGCCCCACAAAGTTCATGATATTCAGTCTTTCCTCAGTTTTGCTAATTTCTACCACCACTTTATCTGGGGTTACTCCAACATTATTGTCCTCCTGACTTGCCTTACCTGCAAGTCTGCTCATTGGGATTTTGATGCTTCTTGTTGCACTGCTTTCCAGTGTCTCAAGGAGGCTTTTACTTCTGCTTCTATTTTGACCCATTGGGTTCCTAATACTCCCCTTATTGTTGAAACTGATGCTTCAGACTATGTGATTACCAGAATCCTCTTCCTCTGGTATTCAGATGATGAGGTCCACCCTGTTGCTTTCTATTCACATACTCTCACTGTGCCAGAACTCAACTACAATACCCATAATAAGGAGCTTCTCACTATTTTCACTGCATTCAAGATCTGGCATCATTACCTCAAAGGTTCTAGTACTCTGGTGGATATTGTTACTAATCACAAGAACCTGGAATACTTTGCTACATCTAAACTTCTGACCTGCTGGCAAGCCTGGTGATTGGAATTTCTTTCCCAGTTCCATTTGACCATTTATTTTCACCCTGGTCATTTAGGTTCTAAATCCAATGCTTTGACTTGATATTGGGATATCTATCTCAAAAAGGGGAATAGTGACTATGTTTATGTTAATTCACACAACTTTTGTCCTGTGTTCATGCAGGAGCAACTCACTGCATCTCTCCAGGCCTTTTCCCTAGTATCTCCAGTCTTCTGGTCTGCATCCCTCTTTAATCTCAAAATCCTCCATTATGATATCCTCTTAGCACTTCCTTCTGATTCCACCACCTCTATCCACTTGTTTAGCACCCTCTCACCTGACACTCATTGGTCTAGAGATTCAGAAGGCTTCTTGCATCTGGACAACCACATTTATGTCCCTGATGCCTCTGACCTTTACCTCCAGGTTCTCCATTACAAGCATAATTACCCCTTATCTGAACACTGGAGCTTATCTGCTGAGAATATACCTGGCCTGGCATTCAAGTATTTGTTAAAGAGTACATTTCTTCATGTATAGCTTGTGCCTGCACCAAGGTACCCTGTTACAAACCCTACAGTTTCCTTAAGCAGCTCCTTATCCCAGAAAAGCCATGGAATCCCATCTCTATGAATTTCATTGAACAACTCCTGGCTTTCTTCAGTTACTCTGCCATCCTTGTTGTTGTAGATCATCTATTGAAGCAGTGTGTCTTCATTCCTACAGACAATAAGGTGATCTCCCCAGAGCTTGCTAAACTCTTACTCCATGTTTTCTCTAAACATGGAGTTTCTTCCCACATCACCTTTAATTGTGGTTCTGAGTTTGTTTCCCATTTCTTCCATTTCCTGGATCAAGCCCTCAACATTCACCTCCACTTCACCTCTGAGTATTATCTGGAAGGTAATGGTCAAACTAAGCAAATAAACCAAACCCTGGAGCAGTATCTACACATTTATTGTAACTATTAGCAGGACAACTGGTTTGAACTCTGGCCCCTTGTGGAGTTTGCTTATAACAATGCCCCTAATGCTACCACAGGTGTTTCCCCCTTTTTCACTAACAAGGACTACCATCTGAACATCTCTGTTCACCCAGAACATGATTTCACTTCTACCTAAGCTTGAAAATATGCCATTGACCTTGACTTACTCCACACCTTTCTTTATGAGGAAATAGCTGCCATTCAAGTCAGATATCAAGGACCTGCAAATGCCCAATAATCTCCAGCACTGGATCTTAAAGTAGGTGACCAGGTATTTATCAAGGCTAAGTACTTCAGGACTACATAGCCATTCAAGCAACTCACTGAAAAGAACCTAGAATCTTATTCCATTATCACTTAGGTAGGCTTACTAGCCTTTATACTCCACCTTCTAAAGAACATGAAGTCTATTTATTCAGTCTTTTATGTTTCTCAACTTAAACTCTCTGTCTCCAACATAATTCCTGATTGCATGCAATTACCCCTATCACCAGTTGAGATCAAAGTGAACTGGAGTTTGAGATCTTCAAAATCCTAGACTCAAAGATAGATCATAGGCAAAGGAACTGCAAATTACTATATTTGGTTAAGTGGTTAGGTTATGAGAATACTGATGAGAAGACCTCATGTTATAAATGTAACATTTGGATGCACAAGAGTCACATGACAAGCACATGACCATGAGATTTTATTGCCAAACAAGGATAAACCCTAGGATATGGTTAAGTTATTATTCAGAGTATTTCTCTTGGATTTGGGCACAGCTTATGGTTAAATCTAGCATCTTAGATAATAGATGCTCTTCCAATCTAATCTCCAATGAATTTGAATCTGGATCTAGATGAGAGTCAGCTAGATGGGATCTTCTTGGCCTCATGGCTGAGGATATGGTTTAATCTCTGCTCACTCTAGACCCTGACCTTCCATTCTACATAGCCTCTCCATTCTACACCCCTTATTTGCATGGCCCATTGGTCATATCCTTTACTCTTGCCCTATGCCCACTTACCATATTTAGTATTGTGCTGGATACACTGGGTGGTCTGTGCATGACTAGGATTAGTATAAGTAGCAGGTAATTCCTTGGTTTCAGCTCTCCAGCCTTAACCACTTGTTTCTCTTGTATACTGTTCTCTTAGTGTTGCCTTTCAATACAGGCTATCCTTTAAGTCCTAACTTGTGCTATGGCTCCTCAGGCCTTGCTACCCTGAGTCCACACACTGCTCCTCCATCTATTCCAACAAATCTGACAATGAAACCAATGTACCCTCTCAAGGCAGATTATTTAGGGTTAGGACAGGTTATTCAGAGATTGACACCATAACACCTTATGGCTCCTTGCCACTGAATTAGGTCATGCTTCAGAGATTGTTGTGGAGCTTTATCTCTGTTATCTGGACAAACCCAGGCCATTATGATGGGCCAACTAAGTAGTGGATCTAGCAATCTAGTTACATGATCCTCTATTTACTCAAAGATTGCCTTTTCAATCTTCTTCTTGGCTCTATTGTCTACTACAGAGATTTCACCAACTTCCATGCAAAGTTCTGATAGCTCTGCTGCCACCTCATCAATCTCCCTGTTCTTGCTCCCCATACTTCTGGCTTCTCTGGTTTCCATCACCCATGCCTCTTTCAATGCATCAACCAGCCACCCTAGCAGCCAGTTCTTGTGCTTTGCCTTCTGCTGTACCTTCCTACCCACCTCCTTTATTAATGCCTCTATCAGGTGATAGCCCTCAGCCAACTGCCAAAGACTCTCCTCTATCTCCTCTGAGTCTGCCTTGCTATTGGGCACCCTTTCCTCTCCTGCCTTCTATCTCTGCTTCCTCTCTGGCTTCTCCTGGCCAGGGTGGTTACACCTTATCTTTGCCTCTATACAGGTGAGGCAAGATATTGACTTGCCCAGGCCCACCTTATACTCCAGCCCCAGATTGTTGTACCTCCAGCACTCTGGTTCCTCTTCTGCTCTCCTTTTACCATTGCCACTACTTGATCCCACCTGGACTTGGTGAATTTCCTCCACCTAAACCAGATTTGAGTGCTAGGCCCTGACTGTATTTCCAGTACTCACCTGTTTCTGGACCACCTCCACTGCCTTCTGCACCTCCTCCACTTTCTTCTGAGTCTTCTTCTCTCTCCTCACTTTCCCCTGCTGCTTCTGCTTGGTGTACTTTGCATTGCCAAGCTCCTCTTTATCATCAATGTGCTTCTCAAGGCACTCATCAGACCAGGTGTGAATATCAGCAAATGGAGACATGCTGAGAGAAACTTGTGTGGAAGTCTCTGGAGTGATATTTGCTTTTATGGGTTTCTGGCCAGCTAAACTCTGATGTCCACTCCACTCACTTATTAATTGAGAGCATGTGCTTAATGGCCTTCAGAGGTTCAGGCCTTAAGAGGGGAATACTGTCATATTTTGTGCCAACAGGTCAACTCTGCTATGTTTTTGATGCAACTCCAGTTGCTTTCATGCTTTAAGCTGCATATTTCCTGGTTCCCTTTACCTCCATTTTTTCCTATCTGATGTTGATTACAACTTTACCTATGCTAACTCCATATTATTCCAATACAACTCCATAGTTCCTCTGATCTCACTTTTTATTCCTGTTTTTTTCTGCTTTATCTTTTCCTGTTATTATTTAGTTTTCAGTTTGACATTATTTGACATTGTCTCCTCTGACATCTCCATTTGTATCCAGGATGCATTGACATCTGCTTTACTTATGAGACAACTTCTTTCATATCTCCATTCCCTTCTTAGATAATCTGCCTCTCTGAGGTATAAGTACTATAGCCCTGTATCTTGTACCTCAGTTTAAATATCAACCATAACATGATGTTATGATCCTTCTTAATCCCTTCCTGCTTTACAACTTGACATCATATCCTATACTAAGTCTCATGACTTACTTCATGACTTAATGTCATATTTCTTAGTAAAAAAGCCCTATGGCCTATTCTAGACCTCCAACAGTTTCCAACTCCTCTGTAAATCAGGGCACCAGATACTAGCATAAGGGTGCATCACATAAGATGAAGCCAAGCCCCATTCACTCTAGAGTTATCCAGAGTATCCCTAGAGTACATTGCAGTTTTATAATAATCTCCACAATTACCTAGACCCCTAGTTTACCAGGCCATCTGGACTCATGCAGGAGACACAACATTATCCTGCCTGTGTTATGCTAGGCCCAGATAGGGACAGGCATAGACCTTGCTGTAGAAAGAATAGGAAAGGTGAATCAAAGGTAAGCCTTAAGATGAGTGGAAAGTGACAAACAAAGTGTTGTGCTTCAAGTGGTACCAGCTACACTCCCAGGGGTATGCTAAAGTCAGACACTGATGACTCTCTGGTTAAGTGCCAGGACACAAATGGTGATTCCAAGTATGTAGATACAAGGAGAGAGGAGATGCAAAAACTAGTGAGGTAATTGCAAGGTAGAAGTAGTGTGAGGAAAGAGGAGACAGGAAGTACACTACTTTATAGTACAACTATAAGGTTCAAGCAGAGACTTAATAATGTAATCATGCTGATGAATGATGAGTAAGTTATCTGTGTGGAAACAGATGGAAAGAGATGGAATGATTAAGAGTCAGCTGATTAAGAGATAAGAAGCCCAGGCAAAGGGCCTAATAAGAGAGCAGTTTAGGCAGGGCTAGAATGTGAGAAGAGCAGAATCTATAGAAAGAAAGATGAACAAGAAAGCACCCAAGGTGCATGAAGAGCAGAAGCTATGAGTGGAACAAGTGGAAGAAGAGAAGGAAAAAGGGAAAAAAGGAGAAAAACATAACATTACCCTTCTGCTAGGGGTGAAAGACTTGTGACACCTCAAAAGGCATTATAAGAGGGCCCAGGGGAGCTGGTAATGTTGACCCAGCCAACCTCATTGATGACATCATCATGGAAGTTATTATCAGTATGATAGGAAGGTGAAGGGGATGACAGAGCTGCAGGAGGGTGGTGGTATAACCCCTGTGAGCTGTGGGAGTGTTGGGAGAAGTGGGATGAGCTGTGAAAGAAGTTGTAGGAGGAGCTGCAGAAGGAAGACAAAGTAAAGGAGAAGATGAGGGGGTTAATGACATGGCATTGAGAAGGGCAATAAGCTTGGGTATATCTGGAGTGCCAGCAAAGGCAGTAGGGACATTGGTACAAGGGGCAATTGATTCAGATGTGGCCCAAGCATTGGCAGTGGAAACAGGCCTCACAAAAGTGAGGATGGGATGAAAGAAGGTGATTGTCACTGTGAAGGCTGGTCCACCAGGCTTCAGCATGTTCAAGAGCAGCTAGCTCATTGTTGTCAAGTGGGGAAGAGGATGCAGAGGGAGTAGTGGGAGTATATATATATTTCCACACAGTGGCCAGCTTGCACATTATTAGTCAAGGTTAGTAAGGAACTTGCCCATTTCAAGTTGATAGGCAAGTGCTTTGACATTGGACAGGAGTTCCCAATGAATGGAAGAAATGAGGGCCTGTGCAAGGGAGACCTGAGCATGGGGAATGTAAGCAAGGGCAGAGGTAAGAAGGGGAAGATGGAGGAGCTGCATATAGATCTGGTAAAGGAGCCACAAGGGCAAGAACATGTCAAGGTGGGATCTGATGGGGACAGTGAGGTGGGAGTCCATGACATAGGTTATGATCTGATGAGCATAGTTAGGAGAGGGGATACCATGGTGTAGGGCATGGGCAGAGAGTAAAAGATTGACACTAAGAATACCAGTGGACATGATGTTAATAGTGGGGAAAGGTACAGGAATGGATGTGACAACTGCTGGGCCAATGAAAATAGCAGGGGAAAAGGCTATGAAGTCCTCAGAAGGGAGCTCAGAAGTGAGAGCAGAAAGAGGGGAAGAAAAACATGTATCAGTCATAGACAAGGGAGAAGAGATAAGCAATGGCTCAATGGGAACTTCCTCAATGGAAAGCTGTGATGAGGAGATGGGCAGGGTATCAAGAGGAGTGTTGCAAGAATGGAAGCCTTGGTCAATGGTAAAGGCCATTGCTGTTACTTGTGAAAATGAGTGGGTTTCTTGATAGTGAAGTGAGGAGAAGAAGCAGATAGGGGAAAATGATAAGGGTGAAGGAGTTTATATTTGTTCAGAGTGGACTGGGAATGTTTCAAGTTCCATTTGGGTTCCCAGGAGTCATCTTCTGCTGAGTACCCTTTCCATCAGATCAGAAACTGACAGTTATCCAGGGGACCTCGATGTTTTAATATCTGCTCTAATTTGTATTCCTTCTTACCTTCTATAAGGTCTGGAGGTGAAGCAGGAAAGTTCTTTCCATGAACATCATTTTTGTGATAGAGTGATAACAGCAACACATAGAACATGGGGTGAATCTTCCATGTGGATAGAAGACAGAGGCAATAGGTGATCAGGAAAAGGACTTCTGTGATGGAGAAGGGTCCTTCCCATTTAGGAGCAAGTTTTGAATGAATGATGGCTTGTTTCAAATTGTGGGCTTCTAACCTTATCTTATCTCCCTTAATGAGTGGAGAGAAGGTGGAGTGGATATAGGATACCATAGTTTGGCAGGTGAGGTCATGTGCAATGAGGGCTTTATCACAGGTGGTGAGGAGTGCCTTGGTGCAGTCAGCAACAGCAGGCATTAGTGAGTCATCAATAATAGAGGAAAGGGCATGGGATTCATATCCCATTATGAGATAGAATGGGAATTGCCCTGTAATGGAGTGAAGGTGGCAATTGTGGACAAATTTGGCATGGGTGATAGAATCAGCCCATCTGATGGGGTTAGAACTGCAGTAAATGTGGGTGTACATTTCAATCTCCTGGTTAACTCATTCAGTTTCACTGTCAGACTGAGGATGGTACACAGTGAAGAGAGAAATATTGTATTCAAGGAGTTTCCTGAGCTCCTTGGCAAAAGTGGAGGCAAATTAAGGGCCATGATCAGAGATGATCTTGTCATATAGCCTATAGTGAAGATAGACTTTGTGGAAGAAGAGGGTTGCAATGTCCTTGGTGGTAACTGATTTCTTAGTGGGGCAAAGAATGATCCCCTTATAAGCCTATGGTTGACCACAACCAGCAAGGCATCAAAGCTGGAGGTCAGAGGGAGGTCAGTAATTAGATCACAAGAGATCTGTTGGAAGGGGTGAGTGGCAGTGGAGCAGATAGGGGAAAGAGCAGAAGTAGAAGGGTGTGTGTTTGTCTTGTTCTGTTGACAAGCAGGGCAACCAGCAACATAGTTATGGACAAAAGTGGCAAGGTCAGGCCACCAAAACTTGGCAGAGACAAGCTGTTAGGTTTTAAGGTAACTAGGGTGACCAGTAGAGGGGTGGTCATGACAATGTTGGAGAATGGCATGACAGAGGTTAATGGAAGAAGGAATAAAAACCCAGTTGCAGTAGGTAATCAACCTGTTAGTCTCCTTTCAATCAGAGATGCAGGAGCAGAGGAATTTCTTATTCACAGAAGCATTCTGTTTTTACAGGATGGAAAGATGGAGGAGGTTGCCATGTTGATGTTTCTTGATATGCACAGAGAGGTTAGCATCAATGAAGTTGACAAAAAGTTCAGAAGAGAGAAGGGTAACTTCCTGATTATCCTGGGAAGTGTCAGGACAGAGGTTGGAATAGTGGGAGAGGATGTCAGGCCCAGCAAGGGAAGTGCCAGCAATGTGGAAGAGTTGTAGGTCAAAATCAGCAATGTCAAGAAGCCAATGAGCTTAATGGCAATTGAGCTTCTGAGGGGATTTGAAATAGATCAGGTTTTTATGGTCAGTGAAAACCTAAACAGGGGTAGAAGAGCCTAGGAGATATTGCCTCCAGGCTTTTAGAGTGTGAATAACTGCAAGAAGTTCACAATCATAGATATTATAGTTCCACTTGGCAGCAGAAAAGGTCTGGGAGAGATAAGAACAGGAATTCCAGTTCCCATTCTTGTCAGTTTGGAGAAGAATACCATTGAATATATAAGCAGAAGCATTGGTGGCAATAGTAAAAGGATGGGTGAGATCTGGCATCTGTAAAACCAGCTGTGAGAGGAAGATGGCTTTGAGGGAGTTGAAGGCCTTCTGAGCTGCAGGGGACCATGACCAAGCATTGGCTTTCTTGATAAGATTAAGGAGGGGATGAGTGATAGTTGAGTAGTTAGGGATAAATCACCTGTAGAAGTTAGTGAAGCCAAGGAAGGAAGGAATATCCTTGACTTTAGAGGGGGTGGGTTACTGGGAAATACCAGCAAGTTTAATGGGGTCCATGGCAAGCTCACTGTTATGTTTTCTTTTTTCTTTTTTCTTTTTTCTTTTTTCTTTTTTCTTTTTTCTTTTTTCTTTTTTCTTTTTTCTTTTTTCTTTTTTCTTTTTTCTTTTTTCTTTTTTCTTTTTTCTTTTT